>SCLH01000696.1:118767-133204 GCA_004367855.1 Oikopleura vanhoeffeni | reverse complement strand
AATTCCGCGTGCTTTGGTGGATTTTATTTATTGAATTTCAGACCGGTTGACCGGTAATGGCGCATTAAAATCCTATCTGCTAATATATGGTGTCATGACACCATATATTAGCAGATAGGATTTTAATGCGCCATTACCGGTCAACCGGTCTGAAATTCAATAAATAAAATCCACCAAAGCACGCGGAATTAAATTCTCTATCTGCCAATTTATGGTGACATGTCATGGGGTTTCCAAATACGAGAAAGCTGTAAAAATCTTGTATCTCCTAAAAAAAACCACCTTATCCACGAAAAATGTTTATTTAAAAAACTTCGCGAAGCAAAATTTTGAATTTCGCCTTAGTTTATCTATAAAGCGCGATAGAAGTTGCGCTCGAAAATTGAAAAAAACACTATAATTTCTTGAAAAGTAGGTTCAACAACTAAGTCGGTCGTTTTAAGTGATATCTGAAGTTTTTGATGAAAAATATTGAGTATATTATACAAAGTATGTATATACTTTAGTCTAAATGTTCAGGTTTCAATTTTTGCTCAAATTGTTTTCCAAAAAAATGAAAAATTAATTCTAGAGGCGATAGAAAGTTCTAGTTTTCACCATTACATTTTATATAGCTGTATTACCCCTAAAAATATAACAAAATAATTGTAATCGTGTTATCAAGGTTAAAATTCAGAAAATTTAACGTACAAATGAAAATTATAGAGAAGTTAAAGAATTTTAATTCGCGCCAATGAATTTTAACGGGGGGCAGCATACAACGGCCTTATCCCGACAACGGCCTATTGTGTACAACGGCCTATTGTGTACAACGGCCTATTGTTTACAACGGCCTTTTTTGTACAACGGCCCCCAAAAACAGGACATCGGCCATTTCACGGCAGCCCCCTTTTCATGGTTATCTTTTCTCAGAAAAATATCGTAGTTTTATACTTCGAACGCCTTGAAAAGCTGGCTTCATCCACCTTATTCAAATAAATAGTTTTCTTTATTATCGTGTAGAAATATGAACAAAAAATGTTTTATCTTCCAGTTCAAAACTTCAAAAAATTCTAAATAACGTTTTTTAGCTTGTTTGTCCAGTTTTTGAGCCCCATTAATAATAATGGGGGACACGTGAATAAGCAAAAAGATAATTGTAATAAGTTATTCAATTCTAAATTCTAGAACCCACTGTCAAAAAAATTAAGAAAAAAGTTTTAATTCGATTACCAAACACACTTTTTTAAATGAATTTTTTTGTAATGTTTCTACCACAGTTGTTTTTTTCATTTTTTGGACATTTTGTATTTCGATTTAGGTGTAAATAATCGTAATGAAGGCTTTTGAAGTCAATAACGATATATATAATGCGGTTTTTATTATAGCGCAGCCACCGAGGGGAGTGTCAGTTGCGTCAGTGTTCCTCAGAGATGGCTATACAATTCAACTACGCCGTGAGTCTTTTCGATTTCCTTTTTTTTACCAGGCGGCTAGACAGCAAAATCCTTAAGCAAAGTAAGGCAATTTTGCTGTCTACCGCCTGGGTTAACAAACAGAGAATCGAAAAAAGACTCACCTGTTAATTTTAACAACAATGACCAGGCCAAAGAGTTGAAACCTGCATAAAAGTTTGTTTTTTAATAACCGGACTTCCGGTTTACCGGTGCTATCACTAAAACATGGATTTCTCAACTACTGTCGTATGCGTCTAAGAGGACAAAACGACAAGAATTTGTCGATTTTTGGCCATTTTCGAAAAGTAGGTGCCTCTAAGAAGACAAAAAGGGGGCGTTAAAATTGTAGTGAAAAAAAAAATGAAGACCCATTATAATGTAGCGAAATTTGATTTTTGGATTTTTTACGACAGTACTTCAAATTAATTAAACTGAAAAGCATTCTATAGATAGTATATACGATTTTTAATCAAAAGTATCTGAATCACGTTTGCTTTTCCACTGAAAAAATTCCTGCTTCCAGAAAAATACAAATATACTTTTTGATGAATTTATTTCAGAAAAAGTCGTTCCTGCCTTACCACTTGATGCTCAACCTATAGCGCAACAACATATGGATGCTGTTCCTTGTTCTACTCCAGTTTCTCACATTTCCAAAAATCGCAAAAAAGTTAGATCATTTCCAACACTACTAAATCAATCGGACGAATTATTAGAAGAAAACGCAAGATTAGATGATGCACTAGTGCCCATACGACTCGATATGGAAATCGAAGGTAATGTCGGATAGGCGTGTTTTTTTCAGCGCAACCAATTTTGTGATTTAATTGCACGAGTTTTCTCAGATGGATTAGCCGATTTTCAAAATTTCAAAAGATCGTGATAGGAAAGGTTTCGCGACGGGACAAAGCGTTTTGGGCCAATCAGATATACCGGAAAAACCGGTTGAATCTTAAATTGTCGGTTTCAGCCACTAGATATGATATGAGTATGATTTTCTTAGCATTCGGCTTCAAATTTCTATGGCAATATTTTTTGGGGGGAAAATTTTGTAATTTGACCCCAAAAGGTCAAATTTAAAAAATGGCCTGCATGGGGTCATATTACATCGCATATAAAACGAAATTTCATGGCGATTTAACTCGTGCAACTAAATCACAAAATTGGTTGGTAGTTTTCACGGCGGTGGTATCTTTAGCAGCGACTTTTTTTAATATAAAATTTATGAAAACGCAGAAATTTTTTTTCTATTTAATTGTTTTGTACTTGTGAAATCCATACTAAAGAGACCTTTACCATTTTGGTCAAGCTGAATGTTTATTATGGTCCGTTTTCTAGATAGCTCCAAACGGGATGCTCGTTTTTTTATTCGAAATAAAAATTTTAGGATTTTAGCTTGCGAAGCAGGCACTTAACTCACTTGCGTTGCTGTGTTTTGAAACACATAGACCAACAAATTTATTGGGATGTTTTATTTGGATATCCTATCGCTATAGCGAAATATCGAAACACGCCCCAGAAAGTTCCGTTTATTTAGAATACCGTTTTTACTGAGACGTTTAATTCTAGAATCATTTTATTTTCTCGGATGACTGAATCTGACAGTCCTATTTTTGTGCCTTTTCATGCAAATATAAATTTTTATTTACAATTTGTATTCACGTTTTTTTTGTACCATAAACCGATATTTCTTCAAAACGCCGATTAAAAAAAAATGAGACCGATAATCAACAACGCGTAACACCCTAGACCGATTCGACATATCAGGGGGAAAATCACCGTTTTTGGAAGAGTTTTTTACGTAAAGCATATACCGTATATGATATACGGTATGGGTAGGTTGCGCATCATTTGTTCCAAATATTTTACACATCAATTTCTGGGCAAATATGTACGAAATTTTCCTAAATAAACATATCACGATCCCCGAGTCAAGTTTAAATTCTGATTCAACTTAACGTGGAACATTTCTGAAATTGAAAATTTGAATTCGGTTTTTAATTATATATTTTAGGACACAAACTTCGCGATTCCTTCACGTGGAACCGTAATGAAACTTGCCTACATCCGACCGATTTTGCGAAAATTCTTTGCGACGATCTCGAATTGCCGCCAGTTCCGTTTGTTCAAGCTAAGGTTAAAAATTAAATCTCCTGTAATATTAAAAAACTGTCATTTGATAGAAATGTTGCTCATAAAAAGAGGCTTGAAATTTTGTGAATTTTATTTTCAATTTCTTTACGAAAATTTCTATACCCAAAATAACTTTTTAATTGAATTTTTTCTTGCCAAATCCGAATATCTATTATGACTGGGTTTAATTTTGGAGAAGCTCACTTACTCTACTTCAGGTAGCTTTTTTTTCGAAGTGGGCTTCTTTAAAGTTAAATCCAGTCTATGTGACATAATTTATGTCCTTAAAAATGAGTTATTTAATTTAGGCTACTACAGTAGCTACTACTTAGCTTAAGCTACCACATGGTGTCTGTTTATAAGGACAATTTGGAGAAAATATGGCCAAAACCTACGCTTTTCGGCCGTCCCTCTATAAGGACAACTTGGGAGAAAATCCAAAGGGCATATTTCCGAAATTTTTTATAAAACACCTCTTTTTCGTAAAAAAAAGGTGAAGAGCAAAAAAAAAATTCTTCATATTGCTTTGGAAAATTTATGGTTTTCAAAAAAATGTGTTGAAATATAGCTTAAGCTTTAAAAGGTACTTTTTCTTAGGTGGGCCCACCCTCTGCAGCAAAAACCGTAGTAGCTATCAAGAAACCGTTTCTTGATAGCTACGACGGTTTTTGCTGCATAGGGGGGGCCCGCCTAAAAAAAGTTACGTTATCGATAGGTAGTTTTTTTTTAGGTCAACCCACCCTAGTCATGCAGATTACGGGAAAACCATATAGGCGATTACGGGAAAACCATATAGGCGATATCGACAAACGTTTTTTTGCATTCAACTGCCAAGTAAAAAGCTCAATGGAGAAATTTTATTTTAATAACCTTAAGGTAACTTTTTTTTTAGAACACCCGGCTGAGGTTTTTCGAAAAAAGCTACCTAAGTTGATTTGACATCCGGTTCACCGGATATAAACCGGAATGTATTTTTTGGTAGGTTAGAATCTCGATGGGCCCAAGAATTTTTTTTCTTAAAATCAGTCGGAAAGTTAAATTTTTATGTTTGTTCATTCTTATATCACGATTGTCTACACATTTACAGCTTGAACTATATTTTTGATGAATTCCTGGAAGAAAAAACGAGTTTCGATTTTTTTTCTCAAATTTTATACTGAAAATACTTATATAATAAATCTCCGGTTACCGGTGAACCGGTAGTCCGATGAAATAAAACAAATTATCCATTTAGCTTTTTTAGTTGGCAGTTGAATGCAAAAAAACGGTTCTCGATATCACCTATGATTTTCCCGTAATCGCCATGACTAGGGTGGGTTGACCTAAAAAAAATTACCTAAAGGTAGTTTTTTTTTATAGGTGCGACAGATTTCACTTTTCACTACACACGAACCGTATGAGATATCACAAAACGGTTTTTTGCATTCAACTGGAAACTAAAACATCTTAAGCCAAATTTTTTTTGCATTTTTGAAGAAATTTTTTTTGAATTTTCGAAAATTTTTTCAAAATTCGAGATTTTCAAATGACCCAATATGGGTATCATACGAAACAAGAAAAATTCTAAGACAAATGGCCGAAAAATAATATTCCAAAAATTAAGTTTTTTCATAATGTCAAACTGGTAAAAAATTGAAATCTGTCGCACCTATAAAAAAAATACCTTAGGACAGATTGATAAGGACAATTTGGGGAAATTTCACCTATACAGTACTGTGATCTCTGTCTAAGTGGACACTGCCTAAAGTGGTCAAAATGGGATTTTTGACTCTGACCGCTTAGAAAGAGACCACAATGAATAAAATATGACTAAAACCCTTCTACAGCTATATCCGAATCGATAAAAACACAGCTTGAAGAACATCCAAAAGAAGAAATTATCGAGGGCTCATCAGACCAGAGAGTTATTATAAAACTTAATATTCATGTTGGAAACATATCCCTACAAGATCAGGTAAGATACAATTACCGGAAACTAATGTCTTCAAAACCTAACCTCCTCCTAGACCATTCCGAAACCGGATCGCCCTACTGAAATCACTATAATCTAGGTAGTTTTTTAAACAAAAATTGTAGGCATTATTTATTTTGACATGTGACACCTCCTTTGGCGTCAAATTACACTTTTTGTATCTTCACTTCAAATAAAAATTAGACAATTGTTAAAAATTCTTCCTGGGGTACTAAAACAATTTGATGAAATGTTTTTGGGTCCTGAAGTTTTCGCCTCCAATAAAAAGGATTCTGAGCAAAATAATTTTTTTTCGGCCCTCTGGTGGTCAAACAATGAGTTCTAAAAACCCTAATTTTCAGCACTAACTTGAATTTTGATCATCATAAACTTAATTTTTTCGATTTTTATGATAACGACTGTTCTCACAAAAATTTTGAAAAATAAAATAGTCGAAAAAAATTTGCAGCATTTTGACAAAAAATGCGTGAAGGGAAGACTCTAAATTTGCTCTGAAATATTTTCTCAGCCTTTCCCAGGTTCAATTTTTCATCCGAATTGTGTCAAATTTTCAGGAGAACACGACCATTTTCCCCAGCTTACCGTTCTCAATTCAAATCAATAACCGTTATTTTTACTGGTAAAAAATCCGATTTTTTGTTATTTTCCCCTTTTTGTTTTCGTTTTTCGGTGATATTAATAGCTCAAAAGATAGAAATTTGCCCGCTGCGCATCCTACTTAAGCATCCTACCATAAATGAACTACCAGAATAACAACTGTCTATTTCAAAATATATTAAGGTCGAATGGGATATGTCCGAATCTTTAAATACTCCAGAATCATTTGCCTCTGAATTATGTCGTGACCTTGGTCTTGGTGGAGAATTCGTCACCGCAATTGCGTACTCAATTCGAGGCCAATTATCGTGGCATCAAAAAACATTTTTATTTACAGAATCACCGATGCCTACGATTAAACAGGTAAAATGCAAAATTTTGCAGGACTGGAGTACACCAGGGTTTAGTGTTTTCATCGATAATTTTTTTCGTCGATTTTTGAAAAAAGCATATGTATAACTAGAGCAAACTTGGAAGGTAGAAAATATTTATTATCTTCAATTCAAAATTCTAGAATAATTTCATATTGTTTTCAAAATTTTATTTTTGCATTGACTACAATTGTATTTATAATTATGAAACTCACAAAAGTATTATTAGCTTGTATAATGAATTATCGAAACGTTGCTTAAAAATAAAATTATAATATAATTATGAAAGCGTATTTCTAAAAAAGTTTCCGATATCAACACGCACATATATACAGCGAGGTGCGGTGTATAGTTATACGCGTATAGTTAGATTCCACGCAAAAACCTACGTAAGCCTCCGCAAAAACCTACGCATTTGAAAAATAAATTAATTCGTTCCTGGCGTGCGGCGTATAGTCACAGGCAAAAGATAGGACTTTTTTTCAAACGTTGCTAGGCAAAAGATAGGCGTTTTAAACCAGATTTTCAGACCAAGATTCTCTGGTCAGCGCGACAATGAAAAATACACTTTTTTAAAAACCTTTACAGATTGACCAATGAAGTGACGGTATTTCAATGAGTTGAAAAACATGTTTTCAAGTCTCGCAGACAATGTCGGCAAGCTTGAAATGGCCACATAGTTTTCAAATTGAAAATTATTTAGTTTTTTCTGGTTTTCTGAGAGTGATTTACTGTGAGCATATTTTTTCTTCATGTTTCCTTGACATTTTAACGATTTTCGCGATAAATCTTTTTCGAATTCATGTTTATTTAAAATTTATTTTTTTTCAATTTAAAAATTGGTTCCATTGACATGTTTTGCGTCTTCAGAATGAGAATAAAAATTGCAGAATTTTTAACAGAAAGTTTTTTTGGGTGCGTATGTGGGATGATGTGAGTCTGGTCGTGATGCGCCATTAGTTTCGCTAAATTAATGCCCGATTCGTGTAAATTATTAGGTGATAGGGATGTCAGATTTTGTATAAAGGAAACAAATAAATAAAAACTTCATGATTTTGTGATCTTGTTGAGTGTTTAAATTTGGTTTTTCCATACAAATTAAAATTCCTTCAAATATTTTACGGTTATTTTTATGTAACAAATTTTTTGCGATTATACTAAAATGAATTTCAAAAAAGTCAAGTTTTTGTTTAGCTGTAGCATCGTTATGATCAACGCCTAGTACGTCGTAAAAAGATTGTTGGTAGGTTGAGCAAGTTTCAATTTGTTTGTGTATAGATGAGTTTTTATCTGTGCGATGGTTTTTTACTCTAGTATGTAGCATTTGCTGTGTTTCGCCTATATATTTAGATTTACAATCACATATTTAGTTATAGCAAACGTCACAATGCCGGTAGTAATTTTTTGTAGGTTTAAGGCGGGGTGGATAACGCTTTCAAGTTTTATACTCGTGAAAGTTATTCTAAGTTTGAATTTTGAGTAAATTGGTTTAACGATTATCAACGATCAATAAATATTTTAAAGATATTACTCGCTACACTAGAACATCTTTGACTTGTATATGGAATAGAAAAAGTGAAATGTTCATAATCGGGATTTTCGAGTTCAGCTTAAGACGATTTGAAATAAGAAATTTCAAAACTCAAAAATGGGTATCGATGTTTTTAAGGGGGTAGCATACAACGGCCTTATCCGGACAACGACCTATATCGGACAACGGCCTATTGTGTACAACGGCCCTGTACAACGGCCTATTATGGACAACGGCCTACTTTGTACAACGGCCTATTGTTTACAACGGCCTTTTTTGTACAACGGTTGTAGAGAATTTTTTTCTGTTTTTCACCGTATTCTGGTTTTGAAAATTTCGACCACGAACTTCGGCGATTTTACTATTAAGAATGTGTAAGAGGTAGTTATTTTTTAAGTAAATTTTGGTGAACTATGGTGAATTCGATGACGTTCACCTACAAAAGCGCTGATTTTAGTACTAATAGAAGATACACCAGTTTTGTAGTTAATCATACAATCTGTCGCTGTTGGTTTTCGATAGTGTTCTTGATTCAACTGACTCTTTTTACTTATTATTCTTAGCTCAACCGGTTCACCCGTAATCGATGTTTTAAACCGAAAGTCTAGGAGTTCGAATCTCAATAGGCCCACTTTTTTTGTCTATTTTAACGGAAATTTATGTCTTCTTGATAATACCGAGGTCTCTATATCGTAACGGATTAACAAAAGTGTACAAATAATACAAATTTTGCTTTATTTATTTATGAAGATAAACTATTTTTCAAAAATTCCCATATTTTGCCTAAGAAAACCAGGTTTATTGAACGGTCTACCACCGGTGAACCTGTTGACTTGAATACAATGATACTTGGATACATGATACAAAAAACCATTAGTCGATATCTTTTATGAACTCGGAGTAATTATCCTAACAAAAAAAATGGAAAAATCTTTTTTTCCAGAATCAAGAAAAAAAAATTTTAATTCAATATTATTTCAAAACATATTTATCTAACGTTTCGATTTATTCTCATTTATTACGCGTACTTTTGGGAAAATGGCTCTGATTGGTCCATTTTGGACAAGATATCTAGAGTTTAAAAATTGCGTTAAAATATGGTCAGAGTAGAATTTTTTGGTGATTTCAAAGTTAATTTTTCGTTACAAATCTTCTCTAGGATGTAAAATTTAATTTTAAATTAAAAAAAATGAAATAAAGTTAAATTTTAAATAAATTTTTGGGTTGGTTGACAGATTTTTATTTATAAATTACTGTATTTAATGATATCATTAATGTATTTTTTTTTCAATTTAAAAATTGGTTTTATTGACATCCTCTAGGATGTATAATATTTAAATTTTATTGAAAAAAAATGAAAATAAAGTTATTTTTAAATAATTTTTGGGTTGGTTTGAAGAGATTTTATTTCAATAATACTGTAATTTAATGTTTAAATGTATTTTTTTTCAATTTAAACAAATTGGGTTTAATTACCAGTGTTCTTCGCGTTTTTGCTCATATTCAGAAATGAGAGATATATTGAGCTGCAGAATTTTTAACCCCAGAAAGTTGTTTTGCGTAGGTCGAAAGTAATTTGAACAGATCGGGCTTAGTTTCGCTAAAATTTAGACTCTCGTCTTAATTTTCTCTTGTACACCACCAATAATAAGTAATAACAGTCAGTTGAATTTAGAGCACTATCGACAACCAACAGCGACAGATTGTATGATTAACTAGAAAACTGGTGTTATCCTCGCCTTAATAGTACTAAAAATCAGCGCTTTTTGTAGGTGAAAACTTTTTAATCGAAATTCAACCCATAGTAACAACCACTTGAAAGTTGCCGGACAAAGTACTCTATTGAAAATTCGAAAAAAATTACTAAAAATAACTACCCTTACACATTCTAAATTAGTAAAATCGCCGAAGTTCGTGGTCGAATTTTCAAAATCAGATTACGGTGAAGAACGTTTAAGCTGAACTCGAAGAATCCCGATTATGAACATTTTACTTTTTCTATGCCATATCAATTACGGGGCTCCTGGTCCTTTTTTACTAAAGTTTTCAAAGCAACTTTTTTATTAAATTCGCGCTTTAAACAACTCATCCGTAAACATCTTAAGATAGCTCAAACTAAGCATAGAATATCTTGTGAAAAAAAAAATAAAAACAAATTAGTTCATCGGATCAAATTTGTTTTATCTTTTTCTTTAAATTACTGAAATTGTTAAAATTACTAGTTTTTCTTAAAAAAATTGGTTAACAAATCGTCGGATTCGGACCAATTTTTAAACTCAATTATTTAACCATATGATTTGTGCTCTGTTTAGCTATCTAAAGGATTCAATCGGATGAGTCCGTTAGCAAAAGCTGAATTAAATAAAAAAAAAAAATGGGCTAAAAATCTAGTAAAAAAGGACCAGGAAGCCCCCCGTAGTCCGATATACAAGTCAAAGATGTTCTAGTGTAAGCGAGTAATATCTATAAAATAATCGTAACCAATTTACTCCAAATTACAAACTTAAGAATAACTTTACGAGTATAAAACTTGATAGCGTTATCCACCCGCCTTAAACCTACAAAAAATTACTACCGCATTGTAAACGTTTGCTATATATAATATGTTGATTGTGAATCTAAATATATAGGCGAAACACAGCAAAATGCTACATACTAGAGTAAAAAACCATCGCACAGATAAAAACTCATCTATACACAAACAATTGAAACTTGCTCAACCTACCAACAATATTTTTACGACGTACTAGGCGTTGATCATAACGATGCTACAGCTAAACAAAAACTTGACTTTTTTGAAATCATTTTAGATAATCGAAAAAATTTGTTACATAAATAACCCGTAAAATATTTGAAAGTATATTATTTGTATGGAAAAAACAATTTAAACATCACAAAAGATCACAAAATCATGAAGTTTTTATCTATTGTTTCCTTATACAAAATCTGAACATCCCTATCACTAAAATTTGCACGAATCGGGCATTAATTTAGGCGAAACTAAGGCCCATTCGTCAGATTACTTTTCGACCAAAAAACTTTTCTGTTAAAAATTCTGCAATTTTATTCTCATTCTGAAGACGCAAAACATGTCAATAACCAATTTTTAAATGAAAAAAAATAAATTTAAATAAACATGAATTCGAAAAGATTTATCCGAAAATCGTTAAATTGTCAAGGAACAATGAAAAAAAAATATGCTCACAGTAAAATCACCTCAGAAAACCAGAAAAAACTAAATAATTTTCAACTTGAACTAACTATTGGCCCATTTTCAAGCTTGCCGACCATTGTCTGCGAGACCTGTGAAAAACATGTTTTTTCAACTCATGAAATACCGTCACTTCATTGGTCAATCTGTAAATGTTTTTAAAAAAAGTGTATTTTTCATTGTGTCGCCAGAAAGATCTTGGTCTGAAAAATCTGGTTTAAAAACGCCTATTTTTGCCTAGCCAACGTTTGAAAAAAAAGCCCTATCTTTTGCCTGTGCTCACATACCCGCAACGCCAGGAACGAATAAATTTAATTTTCAAATGCGTAGGTTTTTTTGCGGAGGCTTACGTAGGTTTTTGCGTGGAAATCTAACTATACGCGTATAACTATACCACGCCGCTTCGTATATATATGTGCGTGTTGATATCGGAAACTTTTTAGAAATACAGCTTTTCATAATATTATAGAATTTTTTTAAGCACGTTTCGATAAATTCATTATACAAAGCTAATAATAACTTTTGTGAGTTTCATAATGTATAATTACAATTGTAGTGCAAGCAAAAATAAATTTTGAACATATGAAATTATTCTAGAATTTGAAATTGGATAATAAATATTTTCTACTTCCAAGTTTTGCTCTAGTTATACATATGCTTTTTCAAAAATCGACGAAAAAATTTATCGATGAAAAGCTAAACCCTGGTGTACTCCAGTCCTGCAAAATTTTGGCATTTACCTGTTTAATCGTAGGCATGCGTGATTCTGTAATAAAAATGTTTTTTTGATTGCCAACGAATAATTGACCTCAAATTGAGTACGCAATTTGGCGGTGACGAAAATTCTCCGCACCACAGAACCAAGGTCAACGACATAATTCAGAGGCAAATGATTCTGGAGTATTTAAAGATTCGGACATATCCATTCGACCTTAATATATTTGAAATAGAACAGTTTGTTTTATTCTTGTAGTTCATTTATGGTAGGAATGCTAGAGGAGCGCGCCGGGCAAATTTCTATCTTTGAAGCTATTCATATCACCGGAAAAACGAAACAAAAAGGGGAAAATAACAAAAAATCGGAATTTTTTTACCCAAGTAAAAAATAACGGTTATGATTTGAATTGAGAACGGTTAAGCTGGTGGAAAATGGTCGTGTTCTCTGCTGAAATTTGACCACAATTCGGAATGAAAAATTTGAAAACCTGGGAAAGGCTGAGAAATATTTCAGAGCAAATTTTAGAGTCTTCCTTCACGCATTTTTTGTCTCAAAATGCTGCACAATTTTTTTTCGACTATTTTTTAATTTTTCAAAATTTTTCCGTGAGAACAGTCGTTATCATAAAAATGCGAAAAAAATTAAGTTTATGAATTGAATCAAAATTCAAGTTAGTGCTGGAAAATTAGGGTTTTTTAGAACTCATTTGTTGACGCACCAGAGGGCCGAAAAAAAATTATTTGCTCCAAGATCCTTTTTTTGGAGGCGAAAAACTTCAGGACCCAAAACATTTCATCCAAATTGTTTTAGTACCCTCAGGAAGAATTTTAAACAATTGTCTAATTTTATTTGAAGTGAAAGATACCAAAAAGGTAATTTGGACACCAAAAGGAGGTGTTCACATGTACAATAAATAATGCCTACAATTTTTGCTTTAAAAAACTACCTAAGTATATAGTGATTTCAGTAGGGCTATCCGTTTCGGAAATGGTCTACGGAGCGAGGGTTAGAGTTTTTGAAGACTTAGTTTCCGTAATTGTATCTTACCTGATCTTGTAGGGAATATGTTTCGCAACACTGCAATAATTAAGTTTTATAATATCTCTGGTCTGATGAGGCCCTCGATAAATTTCTTCTTTTGGATGTTTTTCAAGCGTGTTTTTAATCGATTCGGATATAGCTGTAGAAGGGTTTTTAGTCATATTTTATTCCATTGTGGTCTCTTTCTAAGCGGTCAGATTTCAAAAATCCCATTTTGACCACTTTTAGGGCTAGTGTCCACTTAGACAGAGAACAGTACTGTATAGGTGAAAATTTCCCAAATTGTCCCTTAATCAATTCGTGTTCCTAAGGTATTTTTTTTATAAGGTTGCACAGTTTCAATTTTTTACCAGTTTTTGACATTTAAAAAACTTAATTTTGGAATATTATTTTTCGCTATTTGTCTTAGAATTTTTCTTGTGTTTCGTATGATAGCCCTATTGGGTCCATCTTGAAAATCTGCGAATTTTAAAAATTCGAAATTCAAAAAAAATTTCTTCACAAATGCCAAAAAAAAAATTTGGCTTAAGATTTTTTAGTTTCAGTTTGAATGCAAAAAACCGTTTTGTGATATCTCATACGGTTCGGTGTAGTGAAAAGTGAAATCTGTCGCAACCTTATAAGGAACTACCTTAGGTAATTTTTTTTTAGGTAACCCACCCTAGGTCCATGGACGATTACGGGAAAATCATAGGTGATATCGAGAACCGTTTTTTTTTGCATTCAACTGGCAACTAAAAAAGCTCAATGGATAATTTTTGTTTTATTTACATCGACTACCGGTTCACCGTAACCGGAGATTTATTTCTATAAGTATTTTCAGGTATAAAATTTGAAGAAAAAAATCGAAACTCGTTTTTCTTCCAGGAATTCATCAAAAATATAGTTCAAGCTTAATGTGTAGACATCATCGGATATAAGAAAGAACTAACATTAAAATTTAACTTTCCGATGAATTTTTAAGAAAAAAAAATTCTTGGGCCCATCGCGAATTTCTAAACCAAACCAAAAAAATACATTCCGGTTTATATCCGGTGAACCGGATGTCAGTCAACTTAATAAATAATTTTCCATTGAGCCTTTTTTACTTGGCAGTTGAATGCAAAAAAACGTTTGTCGATATCGCTATGGTTCCCGTAATCTGCATGAGCTAGGGTGGGTTGACTAAAAAAAAACTACCTATCGATAAGGTAACTTTTTTTAGGCGGCCCCCCCCCCTAATGCAGCAAAAACGTCCGTAGCTATCAAGGAGACGGTGTTCTTTGATAGCTACTACGGTTTTTGCATGGCAGAGGGTGGGCCCACCTAAGAAAAAGTAACGCCTTTTAACAGCTTAACCTCCTCACACCCAGAACGAGGGAACTTCGCCTCACAGCCCAAAAGCCTATCTAAAGGGCAATATTTGAGCGCTTATCACGGGAAATCTC
>SCLH01000696.1:107612-118746 GCA_004367855.1 Oikopleura vanhoeffeni | reverse complement strand
TTTCAAATGAGTAACGACAAAAAGTGTACTTACAATCCAATAATCATCGTAAATAATGTCTTAAAAAACTATAAATGTTTAAATATTGTGATAAATATGTGAAAAAAAAGAAGATAGATATCAAAGAATGCGAAAATGATAACGAGCAAACAAAGAGAGAAAAGAAAATGAGAACTCAACCAGATAAGTATCATGTAACATAATTCGGTACAGGACTTTTTTGATTATTAAGAAATCAGTTAAAACAATAAACTGCACTAAAAATGCAAGATTATATATAACAAAAAATACGTGGAGCCATTCTAGGCGTTGAAGACCGTTGGATGGTGTTCTGTCGAAATTTTTCGATTAACATAGCTGCTCGATGATTAGCCGTTTTAGAGCTTATCATCGAGACAGGACTGTGCTAACTCCAATGTTTTGCTCAGTACTGTGTTCCACAAATAATACTTTGGTCTTATTTTGCGCGACCATCAGCGGCTAGGGGCTGAGTTTTGCTTAGGCTGCCACTGCGGTGTGCACTTCCTTGAGCAGAGGAGCGGTGGTTGGTATTAGGGTAGTATAAAAGTGATGTTTTGCATTTTTATTGTTTCATTTGAGGCGTTTTCTGCCTCAATCAGATCGGACCACGATTTGAAAAAAAAAGATCTGAATCGGTTTGATCGACCGCTCGGTAATTCCTAGCAGATATTTAGCTCGGACGCCCATCCTGCTCCTTAGGAGGGTACTGGTCGCTGGTTTAATGATGCCCCTGGGGCTTTGAAAATGCTCCAATAATTTGAGGTGATAAAAATGTACTACGACCCTAATTATCAAAGAATTTCCCGAATTTCTTCGCTGTTTTTCGATTTTTGCTAATTATTTCATATTATCTAAGTGACGATTTTCAAGGTTTCATAAGTGATCAACTTTTAAGGTTTTTTGGTTATAATTATTTAAATTTTTTAAATTTTTTGGATATATACTAATTTTATATAAACATTTTTAATTTCACAAAAAATGGATTTTTTACTTTAATTATGAAAATGAGAATACTGTTAACTGCAATATGCATACAATTATTTTGAAAATCAGTACATACTCGTATCACATGTTACAAAAATGATAAAACAACACTTTCAATAATTTCCCAACAGAAATAACTGTCGGAAGTGGAATACAAGTAGTTACTCTGTTGAAGTTCCCTAAACTATTGAAAGTAAAGGTAACTCTAACAGATAAAGTTAACTCTAACGAGTGATGCTCGGGTAACTCTAACAGATGATTACTAATATTTCAAAATTGAGAGTTTCCTTTTTTTTTATTATATGATCTTAAGTTATGTCTTTTTTTGTTTTTAAAAAATAGACATAACTTAAATTTCATTATTAAACATAAATTGAAAATTCTAGTTTTAAAGAAGTCGGGAAAAATGATATTCAAAAATTGCCACTTTAATAAAATGAGCGTGAACGGTCAAAAAATAGCGTTATTTGATAGATTTTAGTTGAATTAAATTACGTGAAGAGAATCCACACCTTGGCTACCAAAAACTGGCAAAACATCATTGAAGTTATCTATAATTAGCGATCTTTAACTTTTAACGTATAATCTATAAACTTTAGCTAGCTCCTAAAGATTGGGAGTTATCGCCAACTTTTTCTGGCAATCAGGAGATAACGTACTGTGGTTAAATATTTTAAATGAAACAGTTCGTTAATTTGTGGCAACTTTCCGTGGTATTTGTTTTATTGCCGAAAATTATTATTTATCACAGTAAAGTTTTGACGAAATTTGGGTTTTAAAATAATAATTTTCAGAACATTGAAGTTGTGCCCTATCCAAAATTCGCCCGTTTTCAATCGCTTAGATGTGATGAAATTAAGAAACTAATCTCCATAATATAAGAACGTAGACAATACCATAAAACAGTTACAAGTATATTTTTTTACTAAAAATCCTTAAAAGTTCGGCATGATCCATGTAAAGGATAATTTCATATATCCCTTCTCGATTAGTTTCCCGTTAGGCCGGAAAAACACAGTTATTCTGATTTAATACTGTGGGAAAAAGTGAAATGTTATTTTGAAAGTCTAGATGTTTTAGTATCATAAGGGGTGACTCTAACCAGATAACTGACATTGAACTTCTCAAAAAAGGGTACTCTAACAGTATAAAAGGGTAACTTCAATAGGGGTAAACTCTAACAGAGTAACTACGTATGTAATTTATTCTAATTTCAGAATAAGAAAGAGAAACAAATTTTTGTCACAAACTCACGCATGAATATTGAAAATTACGTTTATTGTCTTTTACGTCAAACCCAAAAAAGAACAGTTTTATCGTAAACGTTAAGTCGTAGACTCGATTTATGGCGACGGCGTCGCATACACCATTTAATCGCATTTTACACGACCTCAATCATTAATGACAAGATCAGTATAAAGTTATCGATAAATTTTAAACCAAAATGGACGTTTGTTGCATTTATTTTTTTAATTTTTTGTATTACAACTGAATTTAGCAGTACTTAGTTTTTGAAAATTTTTTTTTGAATCATAAAAATTAAAACCTTTCATCGTGGATCAAAAATATTCTAAGATCATTTTTTATTTACATCATAGCCCGAAAATGATCAACTGTGACCGCGTATACAGTGGTGAGACCCAATGGGCAACACAACTACAGATTTTTGAAAAAGTGTTCCCATTGTCTCTTACGAAGGGTGTTGCCCATTTGGTCTCACTAGTCCGATTTTTTTAATTTGATACATTTTTGTCTGAAAATTAACACAGTTTTTTGAGAGTATTTGTTCTGATTATAAAATTTAACAATTATATTGTGAACTTTCACAAAATATATTAATTGATTATAAATTTTTTCAAAAATTATGGGTTAGAATCGAAAAAATTGCCATAGAAAATTACCAAAATTTCAGATGTGTTGTCCATTTGGTCCCATAGCGTCTGGAAAATCAAATATGCGAAAAGTGTGCCCATTGGTCCACTGTTGCCCATTGGGTCTACACCGCACTATCAAGAAATAAAGTCTTGAACAATAGTAACTGTTTTTTTTCAAAATTAAACACTTTTGAAAAAAAATAATCTCAGAAGTTTTTTTTCGCCAATCAAACACCTTAATCTTAAGAGTTTTTGACAAATAATATTTTCCAAACTTTCAATGAATCTATTTTTCGAGTAAATAGGATTTATTCTATGACATATCCAAACCTTAATGTTGATTATTTCGTCGACGTGGATAATTTATTCGACTTCGGGTTGTAAGAGGAAAAAGTCTTAAAACGTTGAAGTTGACCCTGGAATTTTTGACGTTATGTCTGAGTATTTTTTCAAATTAGTGGTTATTTTTTGGTATCCCGCAATCGTCTAAAGTAGGTGGTGTATTTTATATAAAAAATAACCTTATGTTTCTCCTTAATTAGACAAAATTTTGAAAAAAACGTTCTAGAAAGATATTACACTTTTTGTGAGCAAAATATTTTGAGAAACACAAAAGATTTGTTTTCAAGCACCACCGCTCTCTAAAACAGAGAACAAATTTATATTTTCAAAAAATTAGAGATGACAATAATCACTGGTGGCAAAAGAAAAGTTCAATGGTCTACATCCGCCAAAAGACCCAAAACACAAAAAATAAAATTAATGTCGACCCTGCGATTTTAATGTTTACAGCGAATCGAAGAGTTGCAGGCACCAATTGCTTTGAAATTGCAACCAGGCTTAGAATGGGCGGTTTCGTTCTTATACCGACGTAGAAACGATTCCGCCCTGAAGCGAGCCGATACGGTCAGCAACGCGGCCATCAAAGTAGTAATTTTTGTATTTTTTATTTATTACCAATTTTCGAGACCTACTATTGCCTAATTAAAAACTGCCTGAATTTTCGCGAAACAAAAAATTATTTCTCAGCTTCAAAAAAAAACAGATGTGAAATATTGTATAAAATCGAAGCTTATCATAATTAGTTTCACTATAGAGAATGCATTTATATATCGCGCACAAAAAGAACAATTATTTTTTTCGTTTTTTATAGAGAAATTAACAAAACAAAAAAATTTCTACTGTCTATAAAACAATTTAAAAAAGTTTTAAAAAAGTCATCAAATGTGAATAATGAATTAAAAACTCTCATTTTTCGCCGATTCTGACAAACACAAGTGCATTAAATAACCGAACTTAGGTTAATTTGACATTTTAAAAAATTTGAAATATTAAACGTCACCAATTTGGGTATTTATCTGCAAAAAATTGAATTGTTTTTTAACAAAAATTCTCTAGTAAAATGACTCTTAATTTGGGGACGATTCTTTTCCTCTTCTTTCTGTACGCCTACGCATTTCTTATGTTATCCTTATTTCGGAAGTTTGACTTTCTAGGACGCTCTATTTAAACTGGGAGCCAATTTAAAAAGCAAATAAAAGTCTTAGAAAATTCGTGACGATGTCTTTTGGGGGGCTTCACGTGATTTGAGTACGTTTTGAAAAAATAGTAAGTAATTTGAAAAAGTACTCAAATTACGTCAAAAAAAATTCCAGGGTCAACCCCAACGTTTTTAAGACTTTTATTACATTACACAAAGTCCGCATTATCACGGACGAAATATCCAAAATAGGTTGGAATATGTCATAATTAATCTATTTCTCGAAAAATAAGATCACGTGACGTGTTGGAGAATATTATTATGTTAAAACTATTTCCTAATTTGAAGGTCCACGTGATCGTTTTGGCTTGGTTGTAACGGAAAAAAAGTCTAAAAACTTCATCAGGAACCAATTCACTTTTTCAAAATTGATTTAAGCAATTTTTGAAAAAAAAGTACTATTCTTTATCACCTTAATTCCTTGAATATACGGTCACGTGATCATTTTGGGGCTAGCTGTAATGGGAAAAAGTTCTGAATACGAAACAACCAAGTTATTATGTATGAATTTTTGGCCTCAAATCTTGAAACTTCTTAAATTTCTGTACTAAATATAAAAATTCTTAGTATTTTTACTTTATTTTGGACTTGAAACTTTTAGAAAATTTATATCTTTGATCGCGTATAGTTAGAAAGTACGCGTATAGACTATACGGTATAGTTCGAATTACGCGTATAGTTAGGGTATTTTGGCGACAAACTTTCTAACTATACGCCGCACCCCCCTGTATAATATGTGAAATATTTCAATTTTTACTTAATCAGAGAGGTTTCCACGCGTACGCAAATTTCATAGCAAAAGATATGGCGCACAAAATCGATGAAAATAATATACCTCGAGTAGACAGGGTACTTGAAGTAACTTTTTTCAATTCTTATTTTACTTCTGAAGTTACATTTTTTGAAATCGTATCTTTTGCATTTTTTCTTCAGTCGGTTAGATGATGCGAGTCTCATTTTGAAAATAATACATGTATAATTGGTCAAAAATTGAGGCTCGAGGAAATATATAGACTTGAATTCAAAAAAATTAAAATCATAAACTCGGGGACACATTTTCTAGCAAATTTTTACGAAGAGCTAAAGTATGTATATAATAAAATAGTTTGCTATAGCATATGTATCATGTTAAAAAATACGACTTTCCTTGGCTAAAATAGCAAAAACAGTCTTTTTCGTCATTTTTGATACATTTCTGCTGAGAAAATCAAAGAATGGAAAAAGAGTTCTTTCCGCTTTGGTCGTTTTTCTAGATACCACGAAACGGAGTCTCTAGTCAAGCGAAATAGGCACATTCGATCTTTCTGAAATTTTGGGTCATAGAATAACTTTTTATTTTGCGCTGCAGAGCCGGATTTTTCGATTTTCGGTATTTCACCGGAAATTATCGGTTTCTCGAAAAACGCTCTAACGTTTTTCATGAAACTTACAGGGAAGGGTCCAAAAAAATCAAGGAATTCGAAAAAAATGTCAAAAATGAAATCTGACACCGTTGAGAGTACTCCGTTTCGTGGTATCTAAAATAAAACGACCTTTGTAATTTTACATATTATGAGCAAGTTTGAAAAACTTATTAATTTTGGTGCGTTTCAAAAAAATAATTGATTTTTTTTCGGATAGTTGGTTCCAAATATTACGGGTGGTTGTTTTTTAGAATTTTTCGCTTATGTTTTACTTCCGAAAATAGGCGTTTTAAAGACAATTTTAAACTCGCGGTTAACCTGATTTACCGGTTGGTTCAACATTTGATCGTGAAAGTTAACATTAAAAATTCTTCCAGAGATTACGAACTAACCTATGAGAAATTTGTAGTTACTTCGTATGTCTATGGCGAGAGTAATCAGCTATTTGAAAAGTCTTTTTTGCCTACAGAAACCCGTTAAATGCGAAGAAATAGTTCGAAAAAAATACTCAATAAATCCTCTTACAGTATCATTAAAATCAGTCGGAAATTGAGAAAATGCAATTTTGGCCGACGTTTTTTTTGAAACACCTATATTTTGCTATTAAAAGTGTTCAGGCAGAAATCAGCAATACAAGAAAAATTTACAAAATTATTCATCGATTGAATATATTGACATATGTAATTGTTGCATAGGAACCAATTTTTTGACGAGTTTCATTAATAGGACGCTTTAGGGGGTATATCTGTCTGATTAAATAAAAGGCCTTAGAGGCATTAAAAATGCTTCAAATTGATACGAGGTGATAATTAAATGTACTAAAAACCCAGTCATCAAAAAAAAATTTTCGATTTTTTTCTAAGNAAATGAAAATCGCGCGACCAACTCATTAGTTGACATACGGATATTTAATAGATACCAAAACATTTAATATGTGATTCTGCCTGATTTTTCATGGATAGTTCAAAAAACCACTAATAAAAAATTTTGGACTTGATTTGCGGAAAATTTTCATAATTTTTCTAAAAAAGTCGACAAAAAATGACAAATAAACATATTATTTTTTTTCAAACAGCAGTCAGAAAATATGTAGACATGCATGAAAAAAGTTAAAGTTGCTATTTTTTTAGCTTTTATTCATAGATTTCAAAAAAACGATCAGAAAAAATTTTGGACAAAAAATGCGGAAAATTTTTATAATGCTATGATTTTTTTGAAAATTTTACGAGTTCCAAAAATAAAGTTCGGACTCAAATCTTCCCTAAAATAGGCAAAAATTATTTTTATAAGTAGATGCACATTTATTGTGGTTCAGCTAGCGATATTAAGCAGAAAAAAGTAAGCCAACTAATTAATTTCGTAAGTTAAATTGACTCCAGTCTGCCGAGTCGATGCCACCCCCTTAAATGCCATATTATTCGTTTAAAAATTTTTAATTTTAATTGTATAGAAAATCGGCTGAATTGTATTTTAAGATAATAAAAAATGTACGTTGATGATGAAGCTTTGTTTACATGGCTCGATTTATGAGAATGACAGCTAGATGGCAAAAATGCAGTCTGGGTACAGACTCACTTCGCCAGTCTACGAGTTAATATTAAAAAATTTATAACATACAGTACTATGAACCTCGCTATTGGCTGATATTTAACAGACGCAAATCATCAGTTAAAGGGGTACTGTTCACTATAAAAATTTTTCTGTTAATTTCACACTAGACTAATTCGGCCAAAAAAATTACAATGGTGGTAGTCTCGCATCCTACAGACTTCTAGTTCGGCGACAAGGAGACTTCAAAGAGAAAAATGAGCCATTTTTGAGGGAAATTCGAGACCATTTTTCTGGGTTTCGACACATCTGAGTTCAAATTTTATATAATTCATACGATGATCTTACGGGTTATTTTTAAAATGTCATTTTTTAAGATCACTCAAACTAAAAATATGTTTTGATTATACCACCGAGTCGAGATCTTTTGGTAAAAGGTAATATTTTTCGAATTATGATTTATTTTCAGCAAAAAAGGAAAAAATAGATCCACTGTCGATCAATAAAATGATTTTCAAAAAAAAATGTTTCAGTTCAAAATTTTTCTCTTAAGGAAGTGGGTGTCGCTGATTTGGGCCTCTTCCAACGTCATTTCCCGCCAAACTAGCAAAGGTGATATTTCAAAAACATTTGTAACTAACAGTTCCAACCTTCGCGGTAATTTGAAACTTAACAGTAATCTGATACAATCCTACCTACGCCGACACCTACGCTTCTAAAAAGCCTCCTAAAAAGACACGCAGTTAGTGCCTACTCTTTCAATTATCATCATTTTTTTGTGTCAGGCTCCGGAGAAGCCTCACGAATAATGCAAAAGCGCTTTTGTTTCAAAATTTTGCTTTTAGCGGCCAAAAAAACCAAAAAACGAAAACAAAAATTATTGATTTATTTATGATTTAAATTGAAAGTGCGCTAATTTGTTTTCTTTTGACGCTACCGAGTTAAAAATAGCACCAAAATCCTTAAAAGTGTTTGTATTTACGGAAAAAATTATTTTGAAGCATTTTTTCTGGTTTCTAAATTTTGTCAAAAATTTAGGCTCAAAATGAAAAGTTGACGTGGCTTTCAAGAGACGCCAAATAGAAATTTCAAAAAAAACTCTCTAAAAGATTGTCAAACAAGGCTTGTGCTTTCAGATGCAGTATGAGCCGAAAGTGTATCTTCTAAACTGGTAGAGGAGATAGCTTTTTCCTGAGCCTCCCAAACTGACCATTTCGAACAATTTGGCTGAAAATGAAAATTTGACGTGGCCCCCAATAGACGCCGAAGCAAAATTTCAAAAAACGCTCTAATGAATTGTTAAACAAGTCCTGTGCTTTCTGATGCAGTATGAGTCGAAACTGTGTCTCTCAANGTTAACAGTTTATTTCGTGGTGTTAGACAACGCGAATTTGAACAAGTGCAAAATAGTGAAATTATTAAAAATTTACCGTTTCAAAATTATTAAAAACTCAAAAATCAAATCTTTAAGCTTTCAACAATATTTTTCCATTTCCAATGCCTAAAACTAATCTGAAAAGTCCCTCGAAAATATAAAAATCCTCCCTACGGGATTTTTGTATGCGGGGGTATCTTTCGCATCAAATTGTTTCTTGATTTACGCAAACTTAAAATGTAAGCAAAACTATTAATGAGAAAGATACCTCCACCTTTTTGTATATCTGCCAATATTTCAGTTTGCCCAATTCTATGTTTTTCAAAAATCTGATTTCCTTGCTAAACTGCTCATCACCTAAAAGTGTAAAAGCTAATTTTTGGTTAAAATAAAAGTTAGTTAAATCACGATCAAAAGCGTAAAGCCTGATTTTTATTTTAGAATGTTGGATAGTGAATGGACAAATCAAGAAACGCTCGCACTTCTCAATTATTCAGAGCAAGTTCAAAATGATCTTTCTTTTCAGCATTGTCAAGGAAAATATTCGACTAATTTCGAAAAAAATAAACGGCGATGGTAATTTTCGCTTAAAGGTCGTTTTTTTAAAGAGTGTTCAACTTAAGGGGTATCTGTTCTGAGAGAACCAGACTATATAGCGACAAACGGTTTTTTGCATCTGAATCTTTAACGAGTTTGTAGTGGTGCAAAATTTTCCTTTTTTTCCGGTTATTTTGAGCAATTTCGATGACTGATTTTCGGTCACGTGATCAACCTAGGAAGCCAAAAAATTTCCTAAGGAATATTTTTTTCCAAGGTTTCACATGCAAAAAAAAACATTTGTCGCTATCTTGTCTAGTTCTCCCAAATTCACGAAAGCACAGATGGACCGTCTTAAATAAAACGACCTTACCAATTTTTTTGAAAACCCCGCAAAATTCATGAAACTTCCTGAAATAAGAAAAGAGCAATATTCTAACGATTTTTGATGTTCATACAATCTTAATACATCTTGAACATTAATTATTTTTATCGGTCGAATTGCAAATAAGCTAGAATCTAAAACCCTGAATTTTTTGGGGTATCAAATTACAAAAAATTGGCCTCGAAGCATGTGTCGGTTTAAATTGTTACCGGTCGATTATGATATTACCGGACATCCGATAAAGATAAAAAAAAACTTCACTATTCCAGACTGATTTTAATTAAATTGCGTAGGTTTGCCTGGGGTTTCCGGACCATTTTTAAAATCACCATGGTGCACCATCATTTGTGAATATTTGATATCAGAAATTTTGAAACCATTTCGAGAATCGTTCCGAAATTCATATTTTTTTTCATCGTCGAATTGCCAAAAACGAATGTTTGAATTGAAACAAACTGGAGAATCAATCAAATCTCTTTCCGAAACATTCAAAAGTATTTTTTTATTCTTTTTGGTTTTAGCCTTAAATTTATTTTTTTTATTCTAGAGAGACGCATAAGCGAACATCAACAGTCAATTCAGGAAAAACAGAAGAAACTTGAAAAAATAAAACTATTGGTGAAACAATTAGGAAAGCTTAAAACATTTATGTCTTAAGACGTTAAAAAATAATGGTCAGCGAATAGCTTTTCTGGGTGCTGGATTGCAGGCAAAAATTATCTTTCTTTGTTTGATAAATTAAACAAATAAATACAATTCCCGGGTTAGTCGGTCCTGAGAAATCAATTTCGACGAATAAAAATTTTGTAATTCGACTTTGAACTCTTTTTTGATAGTTTTAACCAAAAATAGCATATCACATAAATATGGACAAAAATGTAATTTGAATAGCGAAATTGAATTCTTCATCAAAAACTGAGCTAGAAAAGTATGTTTAAAAAAGTTTATCACTNTTAATAATAAACTAACTGAAATCAGCCTCTTATTGTTTGTTATGATATTGACATGCTGCTTTTATGTTTATAGCGGTGCGCACTTAATGTATGATTAAGAGAGATAACCTTAAAATGATAAAAATAAAATCCGAACGTTTTATGGACTTTTTTGTGCATATGCACTATAGTATTTTCTGTTTTATCATAAAAATAATTTAAATGATATAAGACAGTTATATCTCATTTTACGAGAGTCACTTTTTTCATTTTTATGAATAACCCAACCGTAATCTGTTTTCAAAAATCCGAACGTTTTGTGGTCCACGATGTTTCTTATTTGTTTTAAAAGTTTGAATCAACTTGGAAATAAACTCCGCGAGTTTTTTCCTGCTGGGAAAACATTGAGGATTGAGAAAAGCGTTTTCGTAAAGTGTTTTACGAGCTTTTTACGATTTTTGATATAAATTGACACATCTCAAAATCGTTAACAGGGTTCACGGGATAATATTTTTTTTTAATTTTTACTTTCCAA
>SCLH01000696.1:47477-87205 GCA_004367855.1 Oikopleura vanhoeffeni | reverse complement strand
TAACCTTGTTTTTCAAACGTTTTTTTCTAGTAGGTATTAAAAATAAAATTTCTAAAATTTGAAATTTTTGTTCGAAAATTTACCTCTTCAACTTGATTATAAAGAAATTTTTGATGGTTGATCGCATAAGAGTTTTCTGAAAACAGCACTCACGGTAGAGCCTTCTGAAAGGCTCTGATGCCTCCGCGGAACTTGTTTTTCTATGCTTCCAATTGTTAAATATTTTTTTTGTTTTAGCAACCCATGGACCTCCAACGAGTTAGGAAGCGAATAGAAAATGGCGAAATTTCCGACTCAAATTCTCTTCAGCGAGATCTTTTACTGATATTTCAAAATGCGATGATGTACAATTCATCAAAAACCGATATTTATAGAATGGCTTTCGAAATGCAAAGAGACGTTAATCAACAGGTTTACATTTAATTTTGCCAAGACTATAAACGGACATGGCAACAGTTTTTACCTGTCTATTAAACATACTGTAATTTTGTGCAGTGTTAACGAAATGTTACAGTTGAGCGCCGGGGACCTTAACTATTTTATAGCGAATGTTAAGGTGCGGGTTGCTAGGCTATGGCTAAATAGAAGTAATCAGATTATTTTATATGAGTTTCATGTATTTTTTCGTGTGTTCTCTCTCAAGGCTTAGAAAGCTAAAAGTCAGAATGAGGGGAGGAAAACATTAACTTGTTTTCGAGCAGTTATTTTCGCGCAACCTAATTAATCTCAGAGAAAGTTGCATAACTGTCACACAAATGTACCAAGCCTAACTTGAGTATTTCTTTTCGGAATTTTTAAAGCAAAATCGGAGGCGTGTCTCTCGGGTTTTCAAGGGACCCAACTCAACCAATTTTTTAGAGAGAAACTTAGAAAGAGCTTATTTAGCTTTACTATAAATATTTATTAAATTGTCGGGACAATTAATTTTTTTCGACCTTCGGAAAAGTACCTGTGTCGACCCGACCCGGAAACTTTGACAAAAAAATCGACCGGGTCAAATTTTTAAACAAATCGATCTCTGGTTGAGATTTCTTCGATATATCTTGATATAATCAAAAAAATTTAAATAGTGTCAATGACACTGTGTCATATTAACTTTTGATCAATTTCTATTTTCGGCATGTTTGAAACAAATTTTGAATCATTTTTAATTTTCAAAATGTTCACTTGATTTTAATTGATTTCACAAATGACGAAAATGGTCAATAGGAAATTAAAAAAAAATGTTGTATTTAGCAACCTACGCTCTAAAAGAACCTACTCCTAAGACCAAGGATTGACAAATTGGGTTCATTTCGAAGGCACTTTTTTATTTTGAGGCACTTTCGAAAATGTGTCAAGATTTTTTTCAAAATTTTAAATGATCGAAAATGACCTAAAGTCTAATAATCTAACGAAAAAAATGTATGTACTTGTGGTACATGTAGTAAATTTATGTATTGTTACCAAGTTTAACATTTAACCCTTTATTTTGACTTCTCCCTTGATTTTGAAGAAATCAAAAAATATAATAATGAAAATTATTTTAGGTGGCTGATTTTATTGGTACCCGTATGATGGTAAAATCCAACGAATCTTTTTGACCGAATATGAACCGATTTTTACCTTCAAATTCGTTTCTTGTATTTAAAAATGTCTTTATCTGATGCGATTATGCTTCAACTTATCAGACTACCACACGGGCCCGAGTTATGCCAATGTAGGCATATTTTTTTGAAAATTTATGATATCCCATTACTTATTAAATTTGCAAAAATCCCGTTTAAAACATGTCATGAAAATGAATTTTTTATTGTATCAAAAATCTTCATCAATCAGGCGTTATGTAAAAAGGTGATTTTTATGAATGTCCTTATCACTGTTGCTCAAAATATAATATATTTTACAACTGTACTTTACAATATATCACCTGAATTTAAAATATATCAATCAAAATATAAAAAACTAGCGTGAGTTATTGTCAGTCCAAGTCGTTTAGGGCGAAAACCAGCAGTTGCAATCTACAGTTATTCGCATTGGATGAAAGTTTGTTGTTTAGTTTCGTTATTTTCTTATGATCGAATACAGTATAGACTTACTAAGTCTATTAGACTATACTGTATAGATACGTGTTTTTTTCTCTCCCGAAATCAGAAAGTGCTGTAAATGGATCCCCCGCCAATTGTAAATGTTGAGTTTCTGAAAATAGTGTCTCGACATAAAGCTACGACCGTTTTGATATTTTTGGGTCTCTTACTTACTCTTGAGAATAAGCTAATTAATTATAACATAGTATGTAATACATACATTTCAATTTTTGGAAAATTTTTGAGCAAAAATTTGATATAAAAAAATTTCTTGAAGAATTTAATCTAGCAATAGGATATTGATGTCATAATCCGAAGATCAGCTCATGTGTTTATTCTTCTTCTTTTACAGAACGAATCGTTCTGAACGATTGCGAGAATATTGCTTGCAAATTCAAAATTTTGGCTCTGTTCAGGTGCAGAATGTATGCTATATCAATAATTCGAGAACGATAGTTAATAAAAATCGTTCATATTTCAGTAATCGCAAATAATGTCTCCAAATAAACTGTCTTAAGACTAAAGTAATCAAATTTTGATAACCATAAAAGTTTGGAGCAACATTTTTCGAGGATTTTTTTAAATTCATTCCAGAAAATATTAGTTTTAATCCGATTAATGTAACTGTCAAATAAATGCCTAATAAATGAACTGTCATCGAGAAAAATTGCTCAAAAACCTCTCCTCGGTGATGACGGTCAAACTTTCATTCAAATTTGTGCATAAGCCGTGTCACACAGCCGTGTGTTAATTTGGTTTGCATTTTCGATTTTGAAGTAATTTATCATAACTCAGGTAGATTTTTTAGCTCTTTTTAGTCGGACAAAACGGGCACTCGAACTCATGTCCGCTCAGACCGAGACTGGTATTAAACGATGAGTTTATTTTTTTTGAAAATGTGTTTTTTGTAAAAAAAATTGAGTAAGTTGACTGATTACAACCAAACTTACCACCAAAAAGGTGCGCCCAAGTCATGTGGAAATTTGGCTTGCATTTTTAGCTCTTGAGCTGCATATAAAGATTTTATAGGGCATTTTTACCAAAACTCGGTCTAAGCGGACAAAGTCAAAAATCCCATTTTTCCCAGTCCACAGTAGTCGGATTATCCGACTCGGATATTTCCAGCACAAGTGAAACACGGATATTCAAAATGTTCTAATAATGAATTCCAAATTTGTATCTATGCGACATAAGTTATGTGACATGTTTTATTGCAAATATTTTATCTGAAATTTGTAGACTTTGCTTGCTTGCGCATTTTCATTACATTCAAAAGTCGACCGAAAACGTATATATTCCCCAAAATATGAATCCACAATGTGGTCTCATTTTCAACACAAACAGTGCTAGAGAGCAAAACGAAATATTTATAGAAAAACTCTATTTTATTTCTAGAATCCGCTGTGTTGAAAATGAGACCATAGTTGCTAATATCGTTTCCAGCAAATCGTATACAAGGAATCTTATGGTGGCACTTAGATTTTCTAATTCTCACTTTTATGTTCAAAATTGTCGATTTCGCGCACTTTTTTGTCGATTTACAAAGTGCTCCTATGCACTAAAATTCAGACAATTTTCCGGATTCTCACCGAATCTCAAAAGTTTCCGATATAAGCTCTAGGATCCTTGTTCCTTTGAAAAAAGCTGAGGGACTCGTGTTTAAACGCGGTTAACCAGATGGTTGGTAGGAGTGGTACTGAACTGTCTAATGGAATCGCGAGATCAAGGATAGATCTTTCATATGTATTCATGAGAAATGTTATACCGTCATCAGTATAGCCGTACCAAGCCTCCAAAATGTCAGAAATCACTCACACCACCCCCTTNGGGCTTGTTACATTCCGAAAATGACGTTTCTTGCATTTTCACAGAAAAAGCCTTTGTCAAAAAGTCGAAAAAACACTTTTTTTCGGCACATTCAATCAGATTGCTGACCCCTGAGGCAAAAATCGAAAAAAACAGAACCGATTTACTCAAATTCAGACAATTTTCCGGATTCTCATCAAATCTCAAAACTCTCCGATATAAGCTCTAGGATCCTTGTTTCTTTGGAAAAAGCTGAGGGACTCGTGTTTAAACGCGGTTAACCAGATGGTTGGTTGGAGTGGTACTGAACTGTCAAATGAAATCGCGAGATCAAAGATAGATCTTCATATGTATTCATGAGAAATGTTATACCGTCATCAGTAATAGCCGTACCAAGCCTCCAAAATGTCAGAAATCACTCACACCACCCGCTTTAAGGAAATATTTTAATGTGCGAAGGAGTGTGAAAACCGCTACTTTTTAGCGACACCTCTGTCTGAACAGTTTATTAATTATCGTCTCAAAAAAAAATTCTAATGTCGGTTTTAGTGGAAATGGATTATATAATGGCAAAGTGTTTTTTTATATTTCACAGAAAACTTAGTTATTGTTAAGAACGTTTTAGAGCGTAATTCACTTTTTCCGAATATAAATAACACTAGAGTTATTAATTACATACTAAATGAAGTTTTTAAGGATCCTACACTGTACTTTTCTGAAAAACATAAAAAGGGTTACACTCTACCTTTGCCTACGCGTGAAAAATTCAGGAAATTTTTGCATGGCGTCCTTAAAGATTTTAATATTTTTCATTGACATTTTCAGCCAACGAAAAGGGGTCAAAATGGGCTCACCACATAGTTCTCTTTTTGCGGATTTATTTTTAGGAATTTTAGAAAGAGAGGTTATTTCTAAATAAGAACGTCAAGGTCATATACTAAAGTGGCTCAGATACGTAGACGATTGCATAGTTGTCGCAAAAAAGGGTGCTTTTGAGTTAATTTTAGGAAAAGTGAACAAATAGGACAAAAATAATACCTTCTCATACGAACGTATTATAGATAACGAGTTGAATTTTTTGTCTAGCACAATTTTTATAGAAGATAATACTTTCAAGTTTCGACCGTATAGAAATAATGGCTGTGAAATCATACTCACTAATTACAAAAAAGCTACGATTTCTAAAAAATATCTAGTCAGCAATATTTCAACTATGTTACATAACTCTAAAAACTCAAGTTTGGACAAAGAAATACTGCTAACAGATATCGAAACTAATTTAAAACCTATTCTTGTTAACGACTGTTACCCCTTAAAATTACTTGACTCCAAGTTTAAACAATTTCTTGAATATGGACCTAAACCAAAACCACCTGATGTGACATTTACATTATGCATATCTTACTCCTCTAATAATATAGATTTCCATATTCAAAAAATGATAAAACAAATCAAAATTAAGGCATCAAAGTGTCTTATTTATTCTCCTCTGATTCTAAACCGTCAAAAGATAAACTTGATACAACCAACTGTGTCACTTCAAATGTTTATGTCTTTGTAATTATGTAGGCATGACTGCTCGAAAAGGCCGATTTCATTGGTCAGGTTGAGAAAGGATCAACCAATCAAATGCTCAGATTTCGCATTTTTCAAACTCTGAGGTCCGGTAATCCATATCGCTCTGAAAAAATTGTACCAATCTGCTGGACTTATGGCACCCCCTTTAAAGGGAACCACGAAAAGTACATTTTTCACTTATACATTTAAAACTTTAGTCATTTTGAAGAGAATTTGAATCTAAAATTAACTTTCTAAACCTCATTTAATAAATGTATTTCGAGCTTTTTAAAAACCTTGACCTTTCTGATCCCTTTTATAGATGTGTAAATTTTCCCAGGCCTGTTGGTGACTAATCTTCTTTGTAAACCCTGATTAAGGACCCGTCCTTCCGCTCTGTTGAGCCTTCGTTATCAAGAGAACAGTCATTATAGCTTAAGGAGGGCTTGTGGATCAATTTGAGAGTCATCAAGTGCATACATATGCCTTTTTAGCTACTTTTTATGCAAATTTAAGAAAAATTTATCTTTTTTAATAATAAAAAAGGATATAGTGAGATTTGAATCAGAGAACACAAAAACTTTCGGGGAGCAGGGTAAGGTATGCCGAGAAACATCCATAAATCTGAATGGGGTGTAAAGTAATCTTAGGGATTTCAGCAGCTCTGAGCTCATTTCATGACGAATTAGGAATAAATTAACGATCCAATAGTAATTGGGCACAGTTGCTCAGAGTTTATTGACTGTGCCAGAAGTGTAAGTATTTTCGGCAATAAAATGAAACTATAAATTTTACAAGATGGAAATATTCATATGGAAATCTGACATTTTCGTAAAACTGTGGTTTGTAAGCCAGAATCGAATTTCATTTGAAATTCTGTTTTCAACCCTTAGAAGCATAGAAAAAAAAAGTTCCGCGGAGGCACTAGAGCCTCTCAGAAAGCTCTTCTTTGAGCGCTGTTAATAGAAAACTTATATGAGATAACCTTTTTTATGATAAAGTTGAAAAATCAAATTGTCGAACAAAAAATCTCAAGTTCTGGAAATTTCATGTTTAATTCTAGAAAAAAATTGTTTGAATAACAAGGTCCATCAAACCACCAGGTACAACTTCATAGAAATATATCTTTATCTTGAATAATAGCGCAGTGTTCTGAACTACTGGATACTTTAGTCTAATTGAGCATATCTGTTGGTGATCAAAAAATATTTTTAAATAAGTTCGAATATTCATGAAAAAATCACGTTTTTAGGGGGAAAATTGGTAGTTTTCTCCATGTCCCTTTATCACACTTTTGTTACTTGCTCGTTCCTACTACCTAAAAACACACTACGTTAGCTAATCAGGAACGTGAAAGTAACAAACGTGAGATAAAGGGATATAATGAAATTATTTGATAATTAATATTATATTTAGGAAAATTATTTACCGTAAATAGTATAACAGTAACACGCTGGAATTTTTTATTAGTTAAATATTTTGACGAAACATATAACTTTTTCCATACCAATATCGAAATTTTTTTTTAAATTTCACTTTTGAAAAAATATGAACCCGAAAAACTTTCTTAAAAACTGGCTTAATTCAACTTTTCATTTCATTTTCAAGCCGAAGTTATTTTATCAAAAGTGAACTTCCTGGTCATCTGAAGCTATACTTAAAAAGTCTGATGATTTTGAATAATAAATTTTCCTACTTAAAATTTCCAAATTGGTTCGGGGAATCGATATGGTTCGATTTTCCGAACTGGTTTAAGTTTTCATTGAAAATTAATTACATCAGCTCGGAAAAATTGATTCGATCCGATCTGATCTCTAATCGGCTCGAAAAAAGCCAAAATTTGAACCTGATCGGAACAAATCGGATCGGGAAAAATTAACTCGATCCGATATTAATGAGTCGATCCGATCTAATTCTGCCGACCCCTGATCTGAGGTGTAAGCGAATCTTACTGTGAAATACATGTCCTTCCAGAATAATTAGGCCAGTCGGTCGGCCTGAAAGTTTATGGCATAACAGGCTATTGTGTACATTAATTAATAAGCAGAGAGTTCCAATGAAATTAAATATATATTTTATGAATATATCTAACATTTATCAGGAAACGTATAAAATTAGTATTTGATAAGTAACTTCAAAAAATCTGCCGTGATGTCTGACCAAAAAATGAATTTTAATATAAAAAACTTAGGTGTTGATCAAAGAAAGGGAAATGCTGTAAGTATTTTTCATTTCATTCAATTTCATCTAAGGATCAAGTGGAAGAGAACACGTGAGATTTATTTTTTGCATTTAAATGTTAATACATGTTAGGCAAAATGGACATGGGCCATGCCACTTGGCGGCTTAAATGTCGAAAAATGCAAAACGTGTTATTAAATAATAAAAGGGTAGCGAAAATGTCGATCCGAAATACAAATATTGAAATAAGTGAAAAAAAAATATTAAACAATCGCTCAAAAAATGAAATTATCTCCGCTTCGCTATTGCAAAGATAATTTCTATTCAAAAATCCGTAAAATTTTCGTTTCTGGTTTTACAAAATGGTTTCTATTTTTTCTAGAACATGATGAGAGACTGTTTTTGGTTTCAGTCGCTTCCAAATTTATTTACCATATATATACAGGGGAGTGCGGCGTATAGTTGGAAAGTTTTTTGCCAAAAAACCCCAACTATACGCGTAATTCCAACTATACGCTAGCTGGAAAATTGTGCTCTGATTGGTCAATTTAAACATATTAGAGTTTATACATGTAATTGAGTTAAAGGTGGTCAGAGTAAGAATTTTTTGGTGATTTTAAAGGTAATTTTCGTTAAAATCTTCTAGGATGTATAAATTTAATTTTATCGAAAAAAGGAAATAAAGTAATTTTAAATAAACTGAATTCGAAAAATATTTATCCGAAAATCGTAAGAAAATGTTAAAATGTAGGAAACAATGGAAATTATAAAAAAACAATATGCTCACAGTAAAATCACTCTCAGAAAAACCAGAAAAACTTAATATTTCATTTGAATACTATTGGCCCATTTTCAAGCTAGCCGACATTGTCTGCGAGACTGAAAACATGTTTTTTAAACTTCTTGAAATACCGACACTTCATGGTCAATTTGAACATGTTTTAAAAAAATGTATTTTCAATTGTCGCGCCACCGGAGAATCTTTGTCTGAGAACTGGTTAAAACGCCTACTTTTGCCTGGAAACGTTTGAAAAAAGAACCCTATCTTTTGCCTACAACTTACCCGCACGCCAGAACGAATAAATTATTTTCAAATGCGCGTTTTTTGCGAGGCTTACGTAGGTTGTTGCGTGGGTTCCAACTATACGCGTACAACTATACCCGCATCCCCCACGGTGCTTTTTTTTGAGGGTGAATAGGAAACAAAAATTCTTATGATGGACAAAAATAACAAATAGCGCAAAATAAACAGCTCGCGAAATGAAAATTTTGCCCGAGAATTTTGAAATACTGCTCTGTGATTGGTAACGTTTTTACAGCCGTTGCGCAGTATTTAAGAAAAAATAATTGCCAGAGCGGGTGCCCAGTAAAATTGACTACGTATGAAAAAATGAACTTAAAAAATTAAAATTGCCTATAAAAATGATAAAAAAACTTTTGTGACGTCATTTGTTACGTAATAAATTTAATCCCTTGGGTACTTCAAATTTCATTTAATTTGAAATAGCAAAGTTTGCTAAGGTAGTTTTTTAAAGGAAGGCACCCTTCTCATGAACGATTACGGGAGAACCATAGAAGATATCGAGAAATGTTTTTTTGCATTCAACTGCCGACTAAAAAAAGCTGAATGTAGAAATTTTTTCTTTTTTATCGGATGACCGGTTCACTGGTAACCGGAGATCTATTTTATAAGCATTTTCAGTATAAATTTTGAAAAAAAATCGAAACTCGTTTTTTTCTCCCAGGAATTGATCAAAATTATAACGACATAATTATAACGGCAAACATAACGATTTCACGAAATTTTGAGCCAAAGTATAAAGTTGGACAAGTTTTCAGAGTAAAATTTTACGAGAAAAATTTTGAAGAGGTTTAATGAGTCATCACTTCCGGTCTGACCGGAAGTGAATTTAAAGGCTTTATTAAATCAGTATTTAATACTTAGGGACTATTTCAGGTCAATAACGTGAAAAAAATTTTGGTGATATTTTCGATGACTCATCACTTCCGGTTGGACCTAGAATGAACGTAAAATCTTTATTTAGTAAGTAATCTTGTATTTGAGGGTGGATAACAGGGTAAAAAAACTTTACGAAAAATTTGATAATATTTTTGATGGCACATCACTTCCGGTTTGACCGGAAATTAAACCAAAAATTAATAAAATGTTTATTGCTTATTTCTTATTAGTTTATGAAGTAAATTTGATAATCAATACATTCAAAATTTCAAAAAAAATTTATATTAAAATGCTTAGAAACTTGCAAGGAATCTGTTTCTGACAACAATGAACCGTCAATATGCTTCATTATGGTTATCCAATCAGCGACCAAGGATTTGAAAAGAATCCTCTCGAGCAAAATTATTATTTCTCGAGCTGATTCTTTTGCGCTATTTGTTTTTTTTATCCATCATGAAAATTTTAATGTTTCCTATTCACCCTCAAAAAAGGCACCGTGCCCCCTCTGTGATACTAATTTCAAGATTGACCAATCAGAGACCTTGCTTGAAAATTTTCAAAAATTGCAAATTTGAAAATAATTATCAAAACCGATCGGATTCTCAAAAAAACACTTATTTAAATGTCATTTTCCCACTTTTGGGACATTCTAAAACGGGCTAATTAATCCTATGATCAATAGTCAAACAACATGTTTATTATCGATACGGTGACATAAAAGACTAATAGTCAATCCGTACCTGTACGAGGGTTTTTATTTTTTACCCGCATTTGAAAAAATTTTCACCATTATCATAAATAGCTCATTGAGATCTTCGAATCAGATGCATTTTTTCAATACTAATTAACACTATATACGAATCAAGGGCCCTCAGTTGACCGATCGTGATTATTTGAATGATACAATCAACGCGGGACACTAGCACCCAATCAAAACCCTAGATTGTAGAATAGGCTGATTTCATTGGTCATATTTGGAAGGAATCAACCAATCAAGTGATTGGATTCCAAATTTTTTAAATAGTCACGATCTGTCAGTTAAGGGCCTACGAAGTTATGATTATTTTTAACTTAACTCACAGAGTATAATTTCTGTTCCAGATAAGTAAGAAAATACTTCCGAAAAGAAAAGATAAAAAATTGCGAAGGACTTAATCGTTACAAATTATAAATTATAATGTGTTTTTTACTATAAGAACGGTCGCGCTGAATGACCAACTGTGCCAATTGGCACACTTTGAGTACACGGGTTAATATCATGGGTTTTCAATAATTAAAGGACCAATCAGAGTATTGAATAGATAAATATACGCTCTGAAAACGCATTCTAAAGAGCCTCACAAAAAATAAGACTAAGCAATCTATACTTATCAATATACTTATTAATATACTTATTAATACTTATTAATATACCTCTTTAATATCCCTTTACGAAGAAGATAGATATTTTCTAGATTGGTCTAGTACATTATGTACGTTAAGTAGTACCATTGCACTAGACCGAACTAGAAAATATCTATCTTCCTTGTAAAGGGATATAGTATCAATTTAACATATGCAATGTTTTCTAATTTTGGATCAAGTGCCACCTTGGTACACCATTTGTATAATAATAACCATTTATCTCGGTATTATTGGGAAATTTTGCCTTTATAAGAAAATTAAGAAATTATACAGCATGTGACGTTTTTGCTTTCTTTTTTCCAATTTGCATAAATCTGATTTCCACCGTTTTGATTGGTTTAACGACCAAAATTGATCGTTTTCATTGGCGAATAGCACATTATGCAAATTGAAAAAAATAAAGCAAAAACGTTACATGCTGTATGCAATCCAAAGACTTGTTTAAGGGGGTCGGTGCATTTTGACAGATACGGATATGGGCTCTTGATGAAAAACTTTTCACTGGGTTTATATATTTATCTCAATATACCATCAAATTAATGTTTATATATAATCCAGGTAACTTTTTTAACTACAAGATTTTTGAATAATTGTATTTTTAGAAAATTTGAGTTCGATTTAAACTTTTCGAATTCGACAAATTTTTGGAAAACGTTCCGAATATTATAAAAAAATGTCTTATTTTTTGTTCAATTTCTATTTTCATTATTTGTTTCAAATCAACGACAAAAATTCTTCAAAATGGTCACTAAAACTTTTGGCTTAGGTGACCACATATTTTTCATATGTTTTTTAAAAAATCATCAGACATTTTTTTGGGATTTTCGGTCGAAACTATTTAGAAATATTTTGAAAATCTTCCTCATTTCTTGTTCAAAATTTTTCTGGAATCCTTAGTTGAAAATATTTGGAATGGCTACTTTCACTATATTTTAATATGTCTTGGTTTTGTTTCTTCGCTCTTGTTAATACTCTGAATCATACTTTTTTGAATGAAAATGCGGTTTGCGCGAAACAAAATTAAGCCCTCTTAGTCAAGAATTAAATAAATTCATTTCACCGAGACTTGCTTAATTGGTAAGTCGACCTGTCGACCGTTTTAAATGTATTTCATTTAACCCATGAAAAAATATTTCGGTTTTTTTCGACTGATTTCAAAAATTTAAATTTTCGATTTTGACTCAAAAATCGTTTGAATTCAAACTTAATAAATTTCCAACAGTCGACAGGACCGTATTTTAGAGCTCCTAATCAATGAAAAATAGAAAATAAATTTTACTGTATTTTAGACACGTAACTTACAAACGCGCGTTTTTTGAGTGTTCTTTCAAAAGACGATGTATAAAATAAAAATAATTAATCTGAAGAAATTCAGATTAAACAAAGTAAGCCGAAAAATGGCAACTTGTGTTCGAGAAAGTTTTTATTTGAAAATTTGGAAGTGGCAAAAAGTTTCCCATCAAGACAAAAAAAATTGAAAAAGTGCAATCTGTCAAAATTCACACGAGCACTTAAGTCTTTACTTCCGAATAAATTACTTTTGACTCCAATCTTGGAGTTGAATTTAAAAATTAGCCAGGATAAGAAAGGTGTTTTGAGTACAATTTGGCAAAAAATTAACATCCTAGACATATCTGGAGCAGAAATTTCTTTGTGGAGTGACTTTTGAAAATTGAATGATGTGCGAGGACTCAACGTTACCAACTTTTTTTCACTCAATTTTGAAAGTTAAAATACTTTTTTTCAATATATTGAAAATTATATATTGAAACTAAGTTCCCAAAATTATAGTTTCAATTAGAATTTTATGAATCGGATTAACCGTTTTTGGTCTGTAAGTGTGCAAATTGTACCCTCCTGAAAGGGTATTATGCCTCTGGGGAACTTTTTTTTCTTATGCCTCGGCTGGGTTAAGCATAAAGTTGCATTACTGATCTTGTTATGATGCAAATTTAACATTACCGCTAAAATGCAATGGATTATTGAGTTCAAAGATGAAACCGTGAATTATGTTGGCAATAATTTTGTTGCAAACAAAAGATCATTGGCATATTGGATTTTTCAGGCAAGACACTCCGCATGGTAAATTATAACCCGTGATGAAGTATTGCTGTTCTAGCGGTGAAATTCTGGGCAGTGATCAAAAAATGAATTTTAAAACTTTATTCTCAGGACTTATTTAAAAACATAATTATCTAACGTTTCGATTTATTTCTCTATATCAAAGATATGAAATGTTTAATAAAAGTTTCAAGTCCAACAATACTTCTCAGGAACTCACTGAATTTTGAGCAAAAATAACCTCACTATTTTATTATTGATTTTTTTTGTAGGCGCGAAATTTAAGAATAAACCGGATAAATTTTTAAAACCAAGGAAATATTCTAAAATAATCTCTTCGTGTTTCCAATCTGTCTGTTGATAAACCTGTTATAAAATCAGCGTACGGTATTTTCGGCAAAAATATATAAAATGTAGTTATGAAAATAGAAAAAATAGGGACCCAATATTGCAAAAATGAAAAAAAATTGCGGGCGTTCAAAATGATGTCATAATTTCAGAAGTTTTTCATTTTATAAGGTAGACTACCTTAGGTAGTTTTACAAGATATTCAATGGAGAACCAAAATGTGGTAAATTAAGACTCCATCGAACGCAATCAAATTAAAAAAAATTTTTTGAAATTTGATCTCAGAATATAACTCATTATATAAAAATCTCAAACACCCACGCAATAAAATCGGCTAAAAATTTTGGCGGCCACCAATAATTTCTCGCATTTCACTATTTTAAATATTAAGAATCTGTTCGTCGAGATATTTAGGTTATTATTTTAGTAAAACTCGCCACACAGAAATAATCTCAATTTTAAATCGCTTTCAACATTAACACCCACAAGTTGTGCGAAGTTAATTCTTATTTGCCAAAAAACTTACCGTTGTGATTCTAACAGGTTTGAAAAAGTCAAACAAATACTTTATACCTTTCCGGCAGGACAGATTGGAACACACGAGATTTTTAGAATATTTTTCGGTTAGAAATATTTTTCTCGACATGTCGTTCTATAATTGGGTATTGCCTTCCGTTACGGAACTTCCGTTACCCAAATGACGTCAGATTTCTATACTTTTTTTCGGGCTTGTTTAACTTTAAACTTTTTATTTTTATGGAAATTACCATCAGAATAAGGGACTCTTATTAAGGGTGTACACGAACCTTGACTTTTTCTCTATAAGGTCTTGGGAACTTAGGTTCTGGTTTTTTGAGGAATCGTTAATTGGCCTGAAAATTATCGGCCTTTTTAATAATAAGCATAATTTGTATTTTCAAAAAGTCTGTTTTTGATCAAAATTATATACAATTATATATTTAATATTATATTATAATAATAATGAATTTTTTCTGACGTTAATGAAGAAAATAATATGTTTCTGTTAAATTATTTAAAATATTTTTTTCGCAGAGCAATTTATCATAAAACTTATAAATTTGGAATACCAGTTTTTGAAAATTAGGCGAATTTATAATCAGGCGCTTAATTTTTAGGTGGATTTATGTCCCCTCGTTATTTTTCACCAGAATTTCTTTCGATTTTGAAAATTTGAACTCTCTCGCGTTTATTCCGTTTTATTGATTTTGCTCAAATTTTTTCAATATTTTCTGAGCCTTGGTTTTCAAATGGCATTTTAGAAAATCCGGATCAGCCTAATTCCATGACCAGACAACCCAATGAATTTAAATTCGTAAAAAAAATCACTAAAAGCAGACGTAGTGTATTATAGTCTCTAATTATAGACGATCCTGGTTCAATTATTGTTTCAGCAAAACGTAATTGTTAGGCCACAAATAATAAACTGTTTAAAATTCCGCGTCTTAAAACACGCTTATACATGTTTATGAATAAACTTTATTTCTTTGTTCATAAAATAAGCTTTTCAAACATTTGGGAAAACGACTTTCCAAACAAGGCTTTAGGAGGTACTTTGTTGTGAAATTTTGCAATAAAACATTTCACAACCAACGCCTTCAAAAAGCATTTTTTTCGACATTTCTAGAACTTTATTAAAAAGATTTTGAACAAAAATAATGGTTTTTTACTATGCAAAGGTTTTTCAGAAGCTTTTTACTGGTTTGTCAAAAAATTTCGTATTGGCCTCAACTTAGGTGTATACTTTTTTTTGATCAAAGTGCCTCTTAGTAGTTAATAGGCTGTTCACACCGCACACAATTTTGAAAAAATCATGAAAAATATTTTTTTGAAAACTAATAGAAAATATTAAAACTATTTGAAATAAAGTTATTCTGAGCTTTTTTAATTAAAAAAGCTTACAAACGGTACAAAATAAACTTATGTAAGCCATTTAATAAAATTAGCTTACAATTGGTATACAATTTATTTTTTGTAAGCTTTTGCAGAAAAAAAGCTCACAAACGGATTTCAATTTACCTTTTGTAAGCTTTTGCAAAAAAAAGCTTACAATCGGTATAAAAATACCTTTTGTTTTACTTTTCGCATCTGTTAAAATAATTTCTCAGGAAAACCATAAAAAAGCTTACACTTTTCCTTAGGAGAGCGTCTCGGTGGGCTCCAAAAAAAGCTTACAAACGTACAACTCCCCTATAGAGAAGATAGTAACTTTTTGAGATAGAGTTCCGTTTGTAAAAAGATATACCAAACAATTGCTCAAGAACCTCCAAGGAAAATTTTAAAAATATAGTATTTCAAATTAAAGCTGAATAAATACAACCAGATTGACAGTTTTGTGTACAAAATCCCCCATGAAGCAAAAGTGTTACGGAAATGATCCCCCAGTGAATTTACCGGAAATAATCTACCATGATTGACGCCAGATGTGATAAAATTAATCCCGAGAGGATTACTGTTTTGCTCTCGCACAAAATGCCCTCATATTATTTTCGATTGAAAAGTAAAAAACGAGGAGAGTTGTCCGCATCCGTAAATCTCACGGCACTTATTTTGGATGTGAAGCGATTACATACCTAAAGATACGCAAAATATTGATGAACAAGTTAAGCTGTTATTGGTTTTTCTGCATTTGAAGTTTTTGATAGTTATGAAAAAACGAAACGTATGCAACAAAATTTTTAAATCGAAAATCAATTCGGTTCAAATAAGATTTTTTCTGTTCTTGATTATCTCTTGATTTCACCGCTTCGAATGGATTTTTTTAAGTACTTCTCACGTGGAATTTTCCGGGCTGAGATAATTTCGAAGTCTAGGTTATTTTTCTCGTTTTGAAATTATTTTTAACATTTTTAATTCGATCTAGATGTTGACCTTCAAAGTGACAAACTACTAACGTTTTTTAAGTTACTATTGGAAAAACTACAAAGGGGTTCCGATATTGCCGGCCCAATATCGCCGAATTTGCCGAAAAAACCAATTCAATTCAAGATTTTTAGCTAAAATACTTCCAGTGCCAATATCGCCGTAACTGCCAAATATCGCCTAATTTTTTAAAGATTTATATCACAACTTACTTTGTGGGCGTCATGAATAACGTCATTTTCATGATTAAATTTCTCAATTTACTCTTTTCTCATTAATTTTATTGCGTTTGGTGGAGTATCAAATTCTAAGCATTTTGGCGATTCACTTCATTCGAACCTATTGTGAAACTCCTTAAAAAATCAAAAAATTGTTTGAAATATGGCGTCATTTCGAACGCCTACGCGTTATTAATTTATTGAAGAATAAATAATTTTTTTGTCCCCATATCACCGAAATTGTTTGGCAAAAAACTTCCGGCAAAATTCTCCCCCCCCTCCATTATATGACAAATATTATCAAAGTTTTTCTTTGCTTGAATTTACCTTTTTTATTTGAAAGAAAAAAATTGAACATTTATGTCTAAAATGAGTCTAAGGTTTCAAAAGTAATCAAATTATCCAGATAATATCAAGAATTTCGTTATCTGCGTTCACTTACAACCATATTTAGAACTTTTTTGACATCAATTAATTATTATTGTATGATTATTATGATTTAATTGAAAATCTGTAAAGCGAAGCAGACTCTGTTGCAGAGTTGGAATTATATGGTCTTATTCTTCTGTTTTGTATTCAAAGACAAAAACCATCTGAACACTGTAGATCAATTAGATTAGGAAAAGTTTTATTTCTCGAATAGGCTATTCGGAATAGCTTTTTTTGATTTTGTAAATCTTCAATGAGTATGATTGTAAAAAGAATGAGTTTTGTGTGGGGATTTCATTTACTTTGCGTAAGTTTAAACAGAATATCGGGAACAAATAGGGATGGGGGAAGTAATCCAGGGCGGGATGCATGCCTTAAGAAGTGTTGTGAAACGAGATCGGAATCCTCAGTCGAGATAAAAATCCCGCATCCCAGGTCGGGCTTGGAACGGGATTGAAATTATAATTCAGGTCGGGACTCCCGACTCGGGATCGAGACGGGATAGGATTCAAGTTGAAAGGTGGTCGGGATCGGGATTACATCGGAATCTCGCGGACGGTTCGGATAGATAACTCGACATAATCTACTCGGTGTGATTATGCCAGAGATCTTCTTTTGGTAGATGATACGGAAAAAGGGATAGAAACGGGATAAAAAGGGGGATGGGGATAAAACGGGATAAAAGGGGGATGGCACTTTCCATCCCTATCCCTCTATGGCTCTGAATTTTCCATCCCTATCCCATTCCTATCCCTATCCCCCTCTATCCCCCTCGGTTTATCCCTTCTATCCCTATCCCTTTTGGAAGCCTGGATGATACGTCATTATTAACAAAATAAAAAATTATTAACAAAAAAATTAATAACAAAAATTATAAAGAAAATCAAGAATTATTAACAAAAAAATATAAAAAGACCTGATTCATCATTTTGTGCTTAATTTTTAGGCATCGAACGGAAATACCATGCTTTAAAATGGTTTTGTTTTGATTTTCAGGTTTTAGCTTTAAGAAAAAATCTATTATTGAGAATGGAAAGCGTGGGATACGTAAAACCGATCAAAAACATGAATTTCAGAATACGCCAATTAAATTTGAGCAAATTGGCTGACACTCGATCATATTCTCGGATTTTGCATGATTAATATAGTCGCGATTCAACCGAAAGTGTCTATAAATCTCCCACCCACGCTGTAGCTACGTCACTCACACACAGAATTCATATCGATATTATGCATGAATGCACGATTTCGACTAACTTTCGCTTAAATTAAAATATGGTGCTAAGTTAATTAACCATAAAAAAGCATTGTGACATTCAAATATTTCCAAAGTCGATTAAGTTACGGAGAACGTGAAAGGCAAAGGTTATTTTTCCTTTGAATTCAGCTGAGCCCATTTGAGTCGATAGTGGAAAAATTCCAAAAAACTGAAAAACAATCTGGATTATTAATTTTGAGATGATTAATTTTATTTTTTAACTCCTCCACTCAAATCAGTCAAAAAAACTTTCAAAATTCAACCAGAAATACTTTTGTCTCAAGGGATCAATAATTTGAGGACAAGGTTTCCACGAAGTTATACTGTAAATATTTTTTTACTTGTTTTGGTCATTTTTTTATTAAATTACTTGGCTTGGATGTGCCCTAGTCACCAGTGCGTCTTTAAAATGCGGTGAATTTTGACCAGCTATCAATAAAGCCATTCATCCAAATGCTCCAAAAATTTTCGAATAAAATGTTTTGGTCTATTTTCGCTTTTCTCCGTTTAACTTTTACATCTCAGAAAATTCTGAGATACTTATTCTAATTTTGTTTTAGAAAAAGAGATTAGTTGCGTTGGATCTTTTTTAATTAGACAGTAAAAATATGTAAATTTGAAAAATAAAGAAACATATTAAGTGGGTTTTGAGTGTCAATTGTTGTAATTGCTTGGTGTTTTTTACAACTAAAAATGAAAAACATTGTTCGATGAACACGTCTTATAACTATCGTATATATGTTAAATTATCTTTCAATTCGTAAAAAACTTGTAGTGCCCAAGACACTGTGCCCTCCACAAACATTTCAGAAAAGTGTTAATTTCTCTCAAGCTGAAAAAACATTCAAATTATTTCATTTTTACAAAAAAACAATTGAAACAACATAGCCTGCAGTGTGGAAATTTAAATTTTTGTGTCAATTTTGCGTTATGTCGAATTTTGAAGTTTTTGGAATTTTTGATGTCAAATAAATAGGTGAAAATGATTATTAACATACATGTATGTTGATTTATATATTTTTGAAATAACTGTAAAAAATTTTATCTTGTTTTAGGTTGAAATTAACCATTTTGATTGGTTAACATTTAGTCCAATCAGAATGTATGCCAAGCGGATCATGACTCATGACATTAAAATTCGATTAAAAATAATAAAGAAAAAATTATGAGTAATTCAACATATCTTTCCGGATTTGGAGTCACGGGTAATTCAGGAATCAAATACGAATGAAAACCGTGAAAATATTTCATGTTCTGGATTTGGGGCATTCAGGTCCGAGTCTAAAAATAGGAATTCGCCTTGATATATATCTCCTTTTGATTAGCCGCAATATGTTTCATTATTCAAATTGTTTAATTAATCGAGCAAAGCAAGTTTATGTTTGCAAGCAATCCAATACCCAGAAACGCCTTGATTGTAATTTCGATTTTATCGGAAAGACTTTTTCACTATAATTAAACTTGTTCTGGGTTGTTCTATTTTGAACACAAAATAGCAGATAATATATTTGAATATATTTTATTCCTAGGTTCTAAAACATGATCAGTGTAATTAGAACAATTTAAACTTTAAATTTCAAAGCATCATAAATAATGATTAATAACAACCTTCTGTTTTAATTCAAACTCCGTAGTTGTTGGTAGTTAGAACTAATTTTTGATGCGACTTTTTATTGATTATATGTATGATTATATGATTATATCTCCTATTCACACTTTTGTTAATATCCCGGCCCTGCTACTAAAAACACACTAAGTTTCCTTATTATTATTATTGTTATTCGTTTATTCGCAATCTAATGGTACAGATTGGCTACAATTAAGCACCATAAATGAACTAGTCAGATAAATTTACATAGTGTTTCATCGTTTTTGTTTTTTTACAGTATGTACAGTATATATAAGGGCTGTTAACGAGTTATCTATACAAGCTTTTTGTTTTTTTTAAATTATACTAAATAGGCCCACTCCCCCTTACTTATTATTACGCCGCTTTCTACGATCGCATTTATAAATATTGATTAGTAAATTTTTAGGTTAATGAGGGCCGGTATATTAACAAAAGTGTGAATAGGGGATATGTAGGCCGGCCGAGCAAAAAATGAGGTACCAGATAAAAAGCTTCATAATTTATATGAACAAATTTATTTGAATAATCCCAGGTTGACCTCACTGTTTTCAGAAACATAAATAGATATACAAAGCAACCTGGAAGGGTTCGAACTTCGAACCGGTTTAGAGTGCCAATTTTCTTTAGGGCCTAATATCGTCTTGATCTGAGTGTAACTAATAATGTGTTAATTAAAGACCGGTGAGAAGGTGAAAAGATTACAGCATATCAAAAAGTGTGAGGCAAAATATATTTTTCAATTTTTTAATAACTCATTTTTTCTGAAATTTTCTGTATTAAAAAGTTTCAAATTTTTTTGAACATTCTATTTATATTTTATGATTTAGCATTTTTTGATGTGAGCACACTGACTCGGCCTTAAAACATGAATGACAATGTTTTATTTATTTTCAAAAAACAACAAATAAGGGCTAAAACTGCAGATTTTGAAACCTACAGCCTGATTTTAAAATTGTTACATTCGGGCTTTTCATACCCAAATTGGTTTGAATCCAATTTTTTTAATTAGACCAATTCGGGTACGAAAAGCATGAGCTTGCTTTTCGTGCCCAAATTGATCTGAATAAGAAATATTTTGTGAAAAGTCCATCGTCATGTCAGGCTGACATTGTCAGCAATATCAAGAGACATACAAATCAAACTCAATCGAAAGTCTGGAGCTTAAGTATTAGAGTATTGGAGCTAAGTATGGAGTAAGTATTTAAAGTATTGGAGCTTAACGCCTGATGACGTTTGAAATCATCTTAATTTTGATGGATTTTACTTTTCGCAACATATTTTCCATTTAGACCAATTCGGGTACAAAAAGCACGCTCATACTTTTTGTATCAAAATTGGTCTAAATAAGAAAATTGGATTCAGACCAATTTGTTCGTGCTTTATGTATATACTAAAAACAGAAAAGACGATCGGCCAATTTGGGTACGAAAAACACGACCCAGAGCTTGAATCTGGCAGAGCCGATTTTCCAGCTGATTCGGGTCAAGGGCTAATTTGCTAACGTCTTGAACAAACTAACTTAAACCAAAATACTTTCGGAACGATTTCAAATTATGCAAAATATCAATCATACCTACAGGAAACGTGAGCTATTGGAAAAAGTCTGTTTCTTAATAACTTGGCTCACAAAATAACGTTATTCTGAGCTTATTAGAATTTACTGAAAATGATCAAAACAATTTATGATCAATGAAAACAAATAAATAATAAACGACAAAAATAAATGTTAGATTTGAACTTAATACGATCATCTCATTAATGTGTATATCATTTAATAATAATTTACAGGAAAAATATGCAACATTAAGCTAATTTGGATAAGTTACGGGCATTTTCTTGGAGACAAGCATTGTCTGACAAGGACAAAATGACGGTTGTTTTACTTCTGAATAAGAATAATTTTTGACCTTGATATTTAATAAAAATCTAAAATAATCCATATTTTGATTCTGAGAATAAATAATTATATCTAAAAATTATATTATAAAAAAGTTAATTTCGAAAATAAATGAAAAATATTATTTTTCTCAAAAATTTTGCTCTGCTCTGGTTGTATATTAAGGGGGTGGGCGTTGTAATTTTTTAAGGCCTTTAAGAATTAATTTATAATACATTAATATCGATTATGACTAAAGTTGACCCAAGGAATCTTATGGTGGCAATTATTTTTTCTAAATAATCTAGAACAAAATCCAGAATTTTCAAAATGAGAATATTTTTTGCTTTAAGGGGTGGTGTTAGTGATTTTTGGGATTTCAGAGGCTGACATTTGTGCACATACATTAGAAAGATCTATTTTTGATCTCACGATTTCATTAGACAGTTTAGTACCACTCCAACCAACCATCCGGTTAACGCGGTTAAATACGATTCTCTCAGCTTTTTTAAAGAAACAAGGATCTAGACTTAGATCGGAAAGTTTTGAGATTTGATGAGAATCCGGAAATTGTCTAAATTTTAGTGAATCGGTTCTGTTTTTTTCGATTTTTGCCTCAGGGGTCAGGCATTTCGATTTTTGCCTCAGGGGTCAGCAATCTGGTTGAATGTGCCGAAAAAGAGTGTTTTTTCGACCTTTTGATGAAAGGATTTTCTGTAGAAATACAAGAAACGTGATTTTCAGAATGTAACAAGCCCAAGGAGTGATGAACATCGAATCGGTCGTATTTTTTTGAATTTCTGCCTGATTGGCTGTAAATCGGCAAAAAAATGCGCGAAATCGACAATTTGGAATATGAATATGAAAGTGAGAATTAGAAAATTATAATGCCACCAAAGATTCCTTGGGTACGGTTTGCTGGAAACCATATTAGCAATTATGGTCTGATTTCGAACAGAAACGGTGCTAGAGATCAAAAAATAATTTTGATAAAAAACTTTTCTTTTTTTCTAGAATCCGCTGTGTTCAAAATCAGACAATAGTTGCTAATATGGTTTCCAGCAAACCGTAGTACGGTTACCGTACCCAAGGAATCTTTTGGTGGCATTTAAATTTTCTATTTCTCACTTTTATATTCAAAATTGTCGGTTTCGTGCACTTTTTTGTCGATTTAAAGCCAATCAGGCGGAAATTCAAAAACGTACGACCGATTCGATGTTCACCACTCCTTGGGCTTGTTACTTTCCGAAAATCACGTTTCTTGCATTTCCACAGCAAAAGCCTTTTATCAAAACGTCGAAAAAACACCATTTTTCGGCACATTCAACCAGATTGCTGCCCTCTTAAGGAAAAATCGAAAAAAACAGAACCGATTCTCTAAAATTTAGACAATTTTCCGGATTCTCACCAAATCTCAAAAGTTTCCGATATAAGCTCTAGGATCCTTGTTTCTTTGAAAAAAGCTGAGGGACTCGTGTTTAACCGCAGTTAACTAGATTGTTGGTGGGAGTGGTACTAAACTATATATGATGGAATCGCGAGATCAGAGATAGATCTTGCTAATGAATGTTTCAAAAATGTCCAGTCTGCATTTTTCTTAGCGTACGAAGCCTCTGAAATCCCAAAAATGACTAACACCACCTCCTTAACCTGCATAAAACCGGTTTTCCACCATGATATGAACATTTTTTATTGATTAATATGACCCGCAAAAACGATGCATGATATTAAAATAATCGGAAATGTCTTAATCGAATTCTAAAAATGTCAATTATTTTTAAGCAAAAATGTTCGATCTAATTATCAAATTTGACGCTGATTGGTTCAAAATTTGGATCAGCTGTAAGCAGATTTTCGGATCAGGGAACTCTTAGCTTCAATCTGGTGGTACTTTTCTTCCGATCAAACGAAATGTTTTTTCGAACTTTTCCTCTCCAGTTCACTTAAAATAAAATTTCTAGAATTCAAGGAAAATTTCAAAAATCCGAGCCAAACATATTGGCCACACTATATTTATCTACCTTAGTCGATAACGGCATTATTCTGAACAACCTTCTAAAAGAAGTATCAATTTGAAGACAAAAAATTGTAAAAATCGGCGTTCAAGAGGAATTCTAGAAAGTAAAAGAACAAAATTCAAAGAAATGGGCCAAACATATTAGTAACCTCATTCATCCCGTACTCTGTGTGAAATTTCAGACGTGTTGTATGTGGGGCCTGATAGAAGTATAACTTTGAAAAAACGCTTGGGTGTTCTATAATTAACTCAGCACCTGGTGCTGTGGTGATATAGATATAGACTATATATGATATAGAAATATGATATAGACTATATATATATATCCCTTTATTGCCCTCTCCCAAAGATTTGGTCCCTCAAAAACACGGGGGTGAGAAAACAACGGGGCTTTCAAAAACGACTCAGCCGATTAGGTTCTAAGATAGCTCAAACGGTGCACAAATATCTAGTGAATAATACAAAATAAAAATTGGTCCGAATCAGACCATTGTTTCTCAGACCTTTGTTTCTATTTTTTAACAAAAACTAATAATTAAACAATTTCAGTTATCTTAGGAAAAAAATCGGTCTTATTGAAAACAATTTTTAATGTTTATATTAATTAGATAATTGTGCTCAGTTTGAGCTATCAAAGAACTAAATTGGATGACTCGTTTTCAAATGAAGCGTCGTTTTCTCACCCCCCGGGTTTTTGAGGGATCAAATCTTTGGGAGAAGGCAATAAAGGGATATCTGCTCTACGCTGCCCTATTCTTATATTTGAAAAAGTCTGCCCTGCTCTGCTTTTTTAAAAGAAGAGCAGACCAGACCAGAGCAAACTCTGCCGATTCATGTACTCAATACCTAAAAAATACCAAAATAAACGCTTCAATAAAAAATATCTGTTCTAAGACTAGGATGTTACAGGTAATCGGCTATTTGTTTTGAGAAAATTTTTTTTCGAAATTTTCGAAAAAAAATAGGTTTGGTGAAGGTAGGAATGGCGATAAACGTGTTCTTCCTCAATTAACGATTTCAACGGCGATTATTTTTGAGCCATTATTTCAAAAGATTTTGGCGTTTTAAATATCAAGAATTGCGATGTTTTAAAGTGGTGGTCGTCGCAAAAATATGAAAATCGGGGTTTTAAATGGCCAATTGTCGCAAAAGTACAAATCGTTGGAGCAAATATTATGTCTTTTGGATAAATTTGAACAAAAATCTGGCATTCCGAAAAAATCGAAAGTGACAGATGACTTGTCGAATCCGAAACGTGCCTACAAAAGTGACGGATTTTTTTTAATGTATTTACTCCCTTAGTTTTCAAGGTAGAACAATGATTTATGACTTTAATTAACCGGAGAGAACGTAGGCAGGTCATCTGGGAGCGCTTTAAAAAAATTGGATTTTGCACCAACAAACAGTATTTTGAATCTATTTCAGGGGTCTCACTCAAAATGTATCACCTTTCTGGATTTCAAAGTAAAACATACGGAACATAGAAAAATGTGCAGCTAAAGAGTCCTTGCAAATCAGTAAGGAGAGTTTTGTCGAAATTTTTCTCTTGATTTATAATAAATCGTGTTTTAAATTTCCAAAAATCAAGAAATTTCAACTTATTTCATACGATAAATTTTTGAAGCTACCAAAAAGTCTCTCCTGACAAAAAAGCCACTAAAATAAAATTTGGGAAATTTTTTTCTTGGCCTCATTTAGCGACGAAAACCCCCTTGAACAGAATATTGTAATTTGACAAAAAACCACATATAAATCGCTCTTATTCAGAGCCTCTCAGATTCAGAAACTTTTCACTGAAAGTTTTCTTTATTTTGAAACAATATTAACCATGTCACAAAATGACGAATGTTACCGGTTTAATGTCTTCACCTAAATATGATAAAATATTTTGTAATAACTCTAGAAAATAAATAGATACTGCATTAAGACAGTATCTTAAATCAATAAATTGGTTTCGATTTCGACTAATCTGCTCTCGTTCCACGCCTCAAAAATAACTTTCGAAGTTATTTGAAACATAATGTTAGTTATTTTTTTTAATTTTTGCCAAAAAGTAACCTATTTTTTGTGATTTTCATGAGAGATCCCAGATTTAGATTGTTTCGTTGTCAGACTGCTATAAGTAGGCCAAACGCGCAAATAATCATCTGAAATCTGAGTACCTAGACTCTAGGTCCTAGAGTAGTTTTCAGATTCATAGGACCCTTTTATGCACGTTATATTTTATGCACGTTAACTTATTTAAGTGGGTTCATAAATATCCCGAATATTCGAAAGATACAAACGTCGTGAGTTACGATTCGTGACAATAAACAACTCTAATTTGAGAATAAGCCAATGAAATCAGCTTAAGTTTCAGTGGCCTACCAATCATATTCTCGCATTTTGTGTAATTAAAATATCCAAGATCTGACGGCGAGGGTCTTTCTTCTTTATAGTCTTTTAATTTCAACTAGAATCTTCAAATTTTAGGTTAATTAATTGTTAATTGACGAAACTTCTTCAAAAATTTATTTGACTTTGCTGGGGTGAAGATTGCTTGAATAGAATTTTAACCATATGAAAATTAACTATTTTGCTCAGTCAATTTGTAGAATCAGTCGTTAGATTGCGAATAAAATATTTCACTACATTTTTGCAAATACAGTCATAGATACGCCACCTTTAGGTCGCATTTTTTTTTAATTTAAGTCCCTTTCCTCCAATTAATATAAAATTGTGCTGAAATCTTATTTAAAAAATATACCAAATTTTTATACTCGGAAACTTGGGCAAAAATGACCGCACGGTCTTAAAATGACAACGATATCAACATGGGTCCGAGTAAGTACTTCGGACTTTTCTCAGATAATGTAACATAGAAAGTTTATCTCTATAGATTATTCTATCATGATTTTAATTCCTTTTAAACTCAACTTTACAACTTTCCATTTTCTTAAACCGCGAAATTTCAAGCAACTTCTAAAAAGTTTACAAGACAATTAAAAGTTATGCAACTGAACAGAAATGCCTTTATTATATATCATTGAGTAAACAAACTTAAACTTAAATTAAAATTTTATAATATTTATCAAAAATACCCACGTTTGATGAGATTTTTTCAAAAAAATTCCTTATTTATTTTAAAAAGCCTAATCGGAACTAGGAACGGCAAAACTTTTTTTTGCTAAATTTTTTTAGATATGTTTAAATTGTAGCCTTTGGAAAAATATCATGTTCAGTGCAAAACATTTTAAGTTGTCAGATAAAGCTGTCATAAAAACCGTTTTCAAAATTATCTATTTTTAAGCTCAAAATTTCTGTTCAGATTCATTTCGTAGATATCAAAAATCTCACGCTTCAACATAGTTAATATAGCGAAAACGGGTTTCAATTTTTAAGCACTAGCTGACAACTTTTTGAATTTTTTTTGGGTTGAACGTAATATTTTTTTAATGAACCACTTTTTAGTGGGACAAATTATAAGACCACTTTCAAATTAACACTTTTACTCAGAATTTCTTAAATACATTTTTTGTAGCCATGACATAAAGACATAATGATTTAGTGCATTTAAGGTTAATAACGGCCCACTAAGAGTTAAGCAAGCTGAAAATGGCGAGTCATGACATAATAATCATGACATACATAATGTAATTATTAACAATAATCAGTATTTTGTAAAAATATGGTATCATTTGATAAATAATTTAATCAAGTGCAGTTTCAGCATTTTAAGCTATGTACCCGAATATGGCAAGCTAGACTTGAATAAGTTTGACCCAGATCAGTTTGACTTTCGAAAAATCTTATTTCTGGTTCACGCCTAAGATAAGAAATGTTTTTGTAAAGATCATACAGTATGATTCATACTGTATGGTCAATATCTTTCTAATTTTATTCAAAAATTGGATAAAAATCAACCATAAAAACGATGCTACAAAATAACCATATTTATTTAGCAAATATTTGATGTGTACAGCTTTACATGCGTGTCTGTGTTCCGAAACACATATTGTGAAAAAAGATTTACAATTCTCTTTGTGTATTTGGCTTTTAAATCGAACAAATTTCAGCCTATCAGAGCAAATAATAGTACAGTTTTTAATCGGCTTGGTTACCTTAACTCGTAGACTTTAGGCATGAATCTGTACCCAGACTCGATTTTAGCCAACTAGTTGCCTTCACTATTAAATCGGCCATATTAGCAAAGTTTCATTCAACATTCTTTTTTAATAGCTGGAAATAATATTCAGCCAATTTGCTATACAATTAAAAAAACAAAACAAAATTTAAACGAATTAAAAGGCATTTAATGAGGATAAGAAAGAAAAAAAGTTGCGAAATTAACCTTTTGTTTGTCACTCAAGTGCAATAATGAGATGAAATTAAAAACTAAATTTATATTTGCAATTACCTCATATAAAACTTCAAATGATTTTCTATCGGTCTGTCTAAACATATAATATGTTTTTTTACAAAATTCTCTAGTAAAATGTCTCTTAAATTTGTTGTGGAATATATTTTGTTGTGAATATGTGATATCTTTGATGCGTAGGCGTCTCATGTAATCATTTTTTTCCAAAGTGTTGACTTCCAGAAATGCTCTATTTAAACCGGAGGCCATACTGTAATGCATTTAAAGTCTTAGAAATTCGTTACGATTCTTTTAAGAGGTCTTCCGCATGATTGAGTACTTTGAAAAATATATATAGTACCAATATACAGTAATTTGAAAAAGTACTCAAATTACGTCAAAAAAAATTCCAGGGTCAACTTCAAACGTTTTTAAGACTTTTTCTCATTACATGAAAGTCTGAATAAAATCACGTGACGAAATAATCCAAAAATAAGGTTTAAAATATGTCATAAATAAATCCTTATTTCTGCGAAATAAGATCAGTGACGTGTTTGGAAATATTATTATGTTCAAAACTCTTAAATTAGGTGTTAATTGGCGTAATTTGATCACTATTTGTTTACTTTCACCAAAACCTTATTTCCTAATTTGAACGTCACGTGATCGCTTTTGACTTTGGTGTAATTGGAAAAAAGTCTTAAAAACTCTAAAGAACCACTTCACTTCTTTCAAAATTGATTTAAGCAATTTTGGAAAAAACAGTACTACTTTTACCAACCTATTCTTAAATATACGATTCACGTGATCATTTTCGGGCTATGATGTAATGAAAAAATGTCTTAGAATTTTTTTCTGATCACGATAAAAGTTTAATTTTGTGATTTAAAAAATTTTTGCCAAAAATAAGTACTGTAATACAGTGAAAATTTTCAAAAAAAACGCACAAACGTCATTTTGTTTCAAAGTTTATCGATAACTTTATACTGATCTTGTCATTAATGATTAAGCGTCGTTAAATGCGATTAAATGTTGTGCGAGCAACTAGTTGGTTAAAATCGAGTCTACGAGTTAAGGTAAACCGAAGCCCAGCTGCATAAATTTTGTTCGAAACAAGTTCACCTGACTTAAATAACGATCCCGGACCAAATTTAGAACAATTATTGTGTCGAATTAAAAATTATGCCCTGAAGTATTAAGAATACGTTACAATACCGTATTTTATTGATATCAAAAAAATTGCAGGAATATTGAAGGAGAGACATTTTGAAGCTGTGACTTTCATAAATATATTTTCAGCTTGTTTATCATAATAAAAATTTTACAAAATTATTTGTCGAAAAGAAACGCGAATTCAAGGACCCAAAAATCAGATTTTTTTCATAGGAAGCCTTTATTTAAAAGTTTTGTTTGGTTCGTTAAATTGCATTAATTTTATGACTTTTTTCATAATGGTCGCCAATTTTCCTTCAAAAACGTCCTGACATGTCCTGAACTGGATGTATTATCTCACAGCGGGGATTATTTATTCATCATATTTGGTTTAAATAGTGGTCGTCGCTAAATAAGGCTCAAGAAAAAATTTCCACAATTGTATTTTAAGGGGGGAACATACATTGAGGGAATAAACATTGGAAAGAGCCTTCCTTGAACTAGGATCCTGGAGCTTATATCGAAAAGTTTTGAGAGTTGGTCAGTATCTGGAAAATTGTCTGAATTTTTGTGAATGAGAGATTTCGATTTATGCCTCAGGGTCGACAATTTGGTCGACTGTGCCGAAAAAGGGTGTTTTTCGACGTTTTGATACGAGGATTTTTCTGTGGAATAGCTAGATATTAGATTTTAAGCTGAATAGGTGGTGATTATTAAATGAAAATTGTTTTCTTTGAATTTCGATCTGATAGGGCCTATCAGATAGGCCTTAAATTGACTGAAAACATTCGCGAAATCGCCAATTTTGAACATAAAAGTGATAATTAGAAAATATAAATGACAATAAAAGATTCTTTTGGTACTATTTCCTGGACCCGATAGTAGCAACTATGGTCTGACTTTGAACACAGCGGATTCTCGTAAAAATCAGAGTTTATAAATCTGTAATATGTTTTGATCTCTAGCTAGTGAGTGCCTTTTCTCAACTCGTATCCCCTATAGACGACTTTAAAACCAGGAGACTAGATTATCTGATAAATATCTATCATATAAAATTTTGCATGAAGATCTAGAATTTAAAGGGTCATAGACTATGACTCACTAGTTGAATTCAGCGGAGGAAGCCTATTAATTTACTAAGCTCCGGCCCGGAGCCTCCGGGTTGTAATAATTATCGTCTTATCCACGAGCTTAGAAAATTTATTTTAAGGGAGTAACGGTCCTAATTTCGGAGTCTAGTGCTAAAATCCATCTTTTGAAATAAACATTCGTATTTCTAATCCGGATATTAGTACAGAAATTATCATCAAATATTTATGTCACGTCTCTAGTTTAGTGCTGTTCTGCCAACACAATTTTTTCCGGTTTGAATTTTGGACGAAAAAACGTTTGCAAAATTTCACCAATGTCGAAAAAAGAAATTACTCAAATTTTAGAAGTATTTCGGGGAATTGAACTGGGTCAATATGATGAAATAACAAACAAAGTTTGTATGTTATGATTACATTTTAATAACGCCGTTATTATCAGCCTTATCGGTGTTTTTTTGACCTTTCGTTTATTGATATAAAGTCATGACTCATGAGCTGTATGAGATCGTGTGAACTATAATTATCGAAAAATTTCAGACTATATTAGTACATTCAAAGTGAAATTCTGCGGTGATGATGAAAATGAACCTTTTTTTGAAATTTTTCGAATTCAATTTCGATAACGATTGAAAAAATTTAAACCAATCGGAATCAAGGATTTTAAACTGAACTTTTAATTTTGAATTTGTATACAGGGGCCGAATATCCTATTACGAGGAAGGTAGATCAAAAATGCCTAGGTAAAAATACAAACCAATTACAAGGTAAAAATTACAAGGTAAAAATACAAACCAAATACAAACGAGAGTGAGACGGGCCAACCAACCAATCAAATCCCTGAATTGAACACATAATTGGTTTGTATTTTTACCTAGGCAATTTTGATCTACCTTCCTCGTAATAGGATATAGCTGAAAGTTTTTTCCAAAAAATTCCGGCGATATTGGTAATTTTCGGCAATATTGGCACATTCGGCGATATGGGGAGAAAAATAATTTTTTTTGTTCAAAAATGAAAAATGCGTAGGCGTTCGAAATGACGTCATATGTTGAACAATCTGCTAATTTTATGAGAAGTTTTACACTTGGTACGAATGAAGTGAATCACGAAAATACGTAGAATTTCATACTCCACCAAACGCATTCAAATTAAAGTTGAAAAGAGTAGATTTAAGTGATTTGATCCAGAAAATGCCGTCATTCATCACGCCCACATAGTAATTTGTGATAAAAATCTAAAAAAAATCGGCGATATTGGGTATTTTCGGCACATTCGGCGATCTTGGCACTGAAAGTATTTTAGCTTCAAATCGTGAAATGCGTTGGTTTTTCGGCGATTTTTGCAAATTTGGCGGTATTGGGCAGGCGTTATCTAGCCCCCTGTATATGTTCTATATATAGTACGTTATCTAGCCCCCTGTATATGTTCTATATATAGGCGTTATCTAGCCCCCTGTATATGTTCTATATATAGTACAGGGCGGGCCCGATACCGGCGCGCCTGCCCAATATCGCCGAATTTGCCGAAATCGCTGTGAAAACCTACGCAATTTCACGTTTTCAGCTAAAATACTTCCAGTGCCAATATCGCTGAATTTGCCAAAATCGCCGAATTTTTTGAGATTTATATCTCAAATTAGTTTTTGAGCGTCATGAATAACGTCATTTTTAGGATTGACTTTCCCAAATCTAGTCTTTACAACTTTTATTTGATTGCCTATATTGTAGTATTTAATTCCACGCATTTTGGTAATTTAGTTCATACGAATCTATTGTGAAACTCCTTATAAAATTCAGAAATTGTTCGACATATCCATTATGATGCCCAGGTGACATAAATATCTTATTCCCTTTTCTTTTAACAGGCAAATAAGATATTTATGTTACCCGGGCATCATAATCGATATGACGACATTTCGAACGCCTACGCGTATTTTCAATTTTGACCAAATTTTATATTTCTAATTGGGATTCCCCATATCGCCGAAACTGCGAATATCGCCGAATTTGTCAATATCACCGAAATTTTTTTGCAAAAAACTTTCGGCGATATTTGCTTCACCCCTGTATATAGGTTTTGATCAACTTTCTCCAGCCGATGGATATTGGAAAAATCGCTTCTCATCATTGATCCTCTTCATCACATTTTTGTTCTAATTTATCCACTACTTTGTGTAAATTTTGAGACGCTTTGTATGTGGGATCTAAAAGAAGATAAATTTTAAAAAAACGTTTAGTGTTCTAGAATAGACTCACCACCTGGTGGTGTGATGTAACAATGTTGACTTTGAGATATGTACTCGTTAGACGAACGATAGATCTACAAACAAGTATCCTCATATTTTTCACGACTGCCCTAGAATTGTTCTGAGGCGTGATTGAAAGGTACCAATAAGCGACACCTACCCCCTTAAATCACGAATTAAGTATCAGAGTTAGAGTAATTTTATTTTTAAATCTCATAATATCAAATTTTCATAAATTTTGAAAGTGTTTGGTTTATAGCGCAAGGATTTCAATTTAGTTATTTCTTCTTCTTTATGAGCTTTAATGAATTCACATGTTCAATTGAAATTTTAGTCCGAAAGAACAATTCATTGTTCAAATTTTACAAATGGAAAATAAAATAAAACGTTTTTCTAGACATCATTTTTAAGCCAGCTGGCTTCACCTCGCATCACCGGAAACGTATTATTTTTATTGAATTTTCCTCGGTGAAATAATAAAAGGTTAAAATATACATGCAAAAAAATTTCTAGAATACAAACCGGATGATGAAATTGTCAAATTTTGAATGACGCAAAAAATTAGGATTATCCCTTAATTTGGTCCGTATTATACAAATGGTTGAATTATGGTCGTTTTGACAATCGTTGATCCGGGCTGTATCGATTCGGCCTGTTTAGAATGTTGGCCGAATCATCCGCGAAAATAAACTTGAAAAGTGACAGTTTTAAGGGACGCTGTTTTCACATGATTGGGCCGATTGGGTCATCGCTATATCATATACCGGATCTCTTGATTTAAAGATATGGTGCTATAAGAAGGTGAGCATTATAAGAACGCCGTCTGTTTTAGAGACGTCGTTCACCACTTAAAAGTTCACTTCTTTCAAGGTTAATACGTTCATTTGATCATAGGAATGATCATGGGATATTTATATTTCTTAAAATTTTCAAGTTTGAAATGATAAGCCAGGCTTCCAAAAGGGATGCATCCCCGCCGATTTTTCCATCCCTATCCCGTTTTATCCCCAAAAACGGGATAGGGATGAATGGATAGATTATCTCCTTTTATCCCGGGTCCGGGATAGCCTTATCCCGTTTTAAGCCTGTGATAAGCTGATTGAAAATTATTCTGAATTTTCATGAAATTTGTAGATATAGACTTATGGTCCTTGATGAACAGATCATTACTATTAGAATGATGCGAAATGCGAGTAATGATTGGATCGCTCAAATTTGAGCACATTTTATTGGCTTATTCTGAAATTAAGGTTGCTTATTGGCTGCAAGTATCCCGTGCCGGTTTTATCCTCTAAAAAGTAACGATAAGTATAATTTCAAAACCGATAATTGCCCAAAAACTGTTTCCGTGCATTATAAGATTTCGGGCTCAAGTGCGAGTATCATTTATCTCACATTTATTTTTCTAAATGGTTCTCAAATACCAAAATGTCATGTTAAATATTATGTAATTATGACTATTTTACATAATGTTATTATGTTCAGGGATCGGCAAAACTGGATTGGATCGTATTGGAATTATTGGATCGGATTGGATCGTATCGTTTTTTCCGATACGATCCGATCCAATATGATTAAAATTAAGGAGTTTTTGTTATCAATTACCTTTATTTAGTTGAAATTTTCAGTAGAAAATAAAAATTGTTACAGTTTAAGATGCAAAAGAGGGGCTATAATGTAACAGCCATCAACCATCTTGCCCAGAAAATCGCTTGGATCTTTAACCGAGCCCCCCTATATCTACTTTCTGATCCAATATGATTCAAATTTGGCCGTCAGTCGATTCGATACGATCCAATCGAACCATATCGGAAAAGTCGATACGTATCGAACCATATCGGAAAAATCGATATTTCACCCCTCCTCGATCCGATCCAATACGATTTGTTTTTTCTTCATGCCGATCCCTAATTATTACATTATATATTACATAGATTAAGGGTTATCAGTTGACACATCGTGACTATTTGAATGATACAAACAACGCAGGATACTTGCACCCAATCAAAACCCAGGATTACAGAATAGGCCGACTTTATAGGTCAGATTTGGGCAGATCCAGCCGATAAAATAGTCGCATTCCGCATTTTTCAAATAATCACGATATTCGGAAATTCAAAATCACCGGTTCCCATTCGGTCTACCGGTTTGCTGAATAAATTTTGTGAGCTGAAACAAACTAAAATCAACAACAAAGATGTCATATTTTCAGCCGTACTAAAATATAGTGTATGACTTTGATCATTTCTTGTGACATGAAATTGAAAATTCCTTTCAAAACGAGGATAACCTCCTTAAAAAATTAAGAAAATTCGCCCTGAAAGCGACCCTTGTTAGAATGCTTGTTTTGAGTGTCACTCGAACTGTCGAAGTAAAAACGGAGAAAGATGCCAAAATCCGAAACACCCTTTTTTGCTTAAGAGAAAAATCATGATTAATCATCATATCCGATCATTAAAAAAATATTTTTTGAACTGATAAGAATTAAAAGCCTACGTTTTTTCTTCTCCATAACCACCGATGAAATTGCTTACGTTATTTAGAATAAAATTTTTGGTGAAGAAATAAAATTTCGATTTTTTTTGGTCGAGCAAAGATTTTCGAAATAATTTTCCCCGCACCTTTTTTCGTTTCCTTTGAATGCAAAAAATCTTTTGTGATATATCCAGGATATAATATCCTGTTCAGAAGGAGTGAACTAGGGTGTTACACGTTGGATTTGAGCCGAGATGAAGTTCAAAACTAGGAATTTTGAGAAGCCCAATCGACAATCAGGGTTGTAAAAGGGATCATCCCCGACCAGATTTTCTATCCCCATCCCCATTTTTTGCCTATATTTTGCTCGAACCTACGCAAAAAGGGGATGGAAAACCCACGCAAAAGCCATCCCTTTTACAACTTTGATCGACGATAGACCCATTTTTTGCTCAAAATTAACTAAGGAACACGATAGGCTAGCGTGTTCCTTAGTTAATTTGGAGCAAAAAATGGTTTTATAACATTTAAAAATTTGAACTTCCTGGTGTCTAAAATGGCCAAAATAGGAACCGCTCATGATAAAACCGGAAATTGACAACAAAAAAAGCCCCTTGGAGCTCATTTGGAAAATTTTCTAAAATATTTTTTTCGAATTTTTTGCAAAAAATTATGCAGAATGTACTGTGAGAATGTACTAGACTGGAAATAACCGTCCCTGATTTGCCAACAGGCAGCTTCTACACGTTCTATCCGGATTTTGTGTTCACTCCCTTTGAACAAGATATCACACGGTTTGTTCGCTGGCACACTTAAATTTGTCGCTGCTTAAAAAATTACCTTCGTCGGTTACCTCCTTAAAGGTTTTTTTAAAACTAACTGTAAATGACCAATGATATCAAAATTAAAAAAATTATTTGTTGTCGACTTAGCTGATAGTAATTTTTGCCAGCATTTATAAAATGGCGGTTCACAGTTCGAAGATTTGAAGCACCGTCCGTCGTAGACAGTTCGGGAACCAAATTATTGATGTGAGTTACATCAATAAAAATCCGTCAATTTTGTGAAGTTAATTCAGGTTACTTCTCAAAATTGACGGATTTTTTATCGGAAATCGGCATTTCTGACGTAAAAAGGGGGTAGGTCTAGACTAAGAGCACTCTAACTTTCTTCAAGTAAGCCTGCGTTTCCTGAGTCATTTTCTAGCCAACAAAATCAGCTATTTACGTTTATGGTGAACAATTTTTAAACTAAAGTGCTCAAAAAAGAAACATAGCGTTTGGTTAAAAGTTTTATATAATAAGCGTCACGTGACTCACGTAGTTAATCAGTTTTGACGTAATTCAAAGAAATTTGCACTAGTTTAATTTGGTTATCTACAGGTTGTATCAGCTCTATTAATTGATTCAGCTTCGTACCAATCGGGTACTACCCAAGCCCTGGTTTCTTGGTCTCCTTAAAAATTTCTTAATAAATGGGGTAATTATACTCTGGTATGAATAGTTACTCAGCGTCATAACTGTGACGTCAGAAAAGATAGTGACCAATCAAATCACACGATTGTCAACTTAATTCAGTAATCGTGTGATTTGATCGGTCATTATGTTTTCTGACGTCACAGTCATGACGCTGAGTAACTATACTTTATGAAACTATACTAATATAGTACATACCGAACTATAAATCATAGTCTATAATCTTTGATACGGAATTCCTTAGGCCTTCATAATCAACTTTTATTTTAAGTCAACATACTACAGTAGAGTTCGTTCAGTAAGAAGATCTGATTTCGCTTATGTGTCCTTATAACGGACCTGACAAACTTCCGGAAAAACGTCCGTCCTTATAACGGACCTGGCAAACTTTTTGAAAAAATGTCCGTCCTAAGAAAAAAAGGCAAAAAACACGACTTTTACAATAAAACACAGAGCGAGTCAAAATAATTAAAGAGGCAATTTTTCAATTTATCCGCTGAAAATATAACGGAAAAAGTGGAAGACAGTATTGCTAATTTATGAAAGCGAAAATATCAAGTCATCGATTCCGGAAATGCTGAAATTTTCAGTAGTTTCACTGTCTTTTATAAAATACAATTCCAGATTAATCTTTTTCTCGTCTATACAGGAGTGGAAAAATCATATTAAGACTTTTATGAGGACAGTCTTTGAAAGTTGATTTCTTTGACTCATCCAGCTTCGTTTTCCATTGAAGATTACAGTTATCCATATCGTTGATTCTTAATTTGATGATTCTTGTAGCCATGAACAATTCCTATTTTTATTTTTTAACCGAGTCTTTTTTTTTTGTTTAAATTTCGAGTTGATAAACAGTGAAATGCACTAAACGTTCGATAATTCTTATGGCACTCTGTCAGTTTGGCTTTTTTAAGGTACCCAAACACGCGCTCTGCCTCAAAATTTCCTACAGCTCTTGTTTTGACTTTGATTGACTGCAAAAAAATTTTTCCGTGATTGGACGTACATAATGAAATTTTTCCCACTTTTCTTACAAATGAATTTTAGAAAAAATTTCCGTGATATGACGTAAATAATTAAATTTCAAATTTTTCTCTTTCAAATGAACTTAAGAAATGATTTGCGATGGTCGGACGTAAATGATGAAATTTTGACTTGTTTTTCTTACAAATGAACCAGAAAATTTTATTGCCGTGATCGGACGTTCATAATGAAATTTTGCCGGAATTTGCTTGGTTTTGGCGATCAACATGACTCAGTAGGATCTAAAATTTGTAATGGAAATAAAAAGTCATCCGTCCTTATATAGGACCTGGCAAACTTCCAGGTATGATGTCCGTCCTTATACAAGAACCGTGGCGCAAAAGGCGTCTTAAGTGTCCGTCTTACTAAACGAACTCTACTGTAGGGAAATTGAGGAAATAAAAAGTTGAGACCAAAAAAATAAATGACAAAGATGGGTTCAGTCAAAAAAAAAATTTTCAATATTTAGAAAATTTTTGTCTAACTTTAAAAAAATGGTGCGCGTCGAATATTTTGACGGCCATTTATGACAAACCAAGATCAACGATCTTGGATTAGATCATTTATTGAACCAATAAGTCAAATTACGTTGAGCGCATTCTTTGAACATAATATATATTAATTACCAACTTTGCAGCATCAAACAAAAACGCCTTGTTTTATGGATCTTGAAAAACTGGGTTTTCGTGAGTTATACTATTTTCGTCGGTAATTTCGTCGGGAATCATGTCGTCAAAATATGGTGAGCGTTTCCAGTTTTTATTACAAAGTACTTTTTTGAATTTGTACTTGATTTCGTTTGGTGGAGTACTTTAAGGTGGTGTTCATGTCTGATTTCAGGAAGACTTAGAGGCAATCATAGTGCACCAAATTGCTTTGGGATGTTAACATATGTATTTTCGATCAAATCCTCAAAAATTTTTCGAAATTTTCGCGTTTTTTCGATTTTTTTCTAAGTATTGTTTTCAGAATTAAGTGAAAAAATATNTTTTCTAGTGCTGAAAAGTTTAAATTGCAGTTGATTATAAAAAAAAGTTGATTTTATAATTTATTAAAAAGATGCGCAGAAAACAAGTTCAGAATTTTCAAACCGGAAGAAATATATCAGTTTATAGGGATAAACATGGGAGAAAACTGAGATTTAGGGATACAAGAAAGCAAAAAATTTGTGGAATCGCTGTCTATAAAGTTTAGGATTTTGAAAATAAAAATTTTGAGTATCAATACAGTGAGTTTTTTTAACATGAGTCTGTGGGAATGACAGCGTTATGATCTGTTTTTTATTTTATTAAGTATTGACAAAACAAATATCTCGATGGCTTTTTCTACTTTGCACCGGGTTCTCGACCTATATTACATATTTCAGTAATTATCTATAAAGAATCGAGAGACATCGACGATGTCACATCGTACGTGTTTGTGGGTTTTTATTCCGAAAATTTTACGGTATCACAGTAATTTCGTTTGTTAACTCGTAGACTTTAGACATGAATCTGTACCCAGACTTGATTTCCGGCAACTAGTGACCATTCTTATAAATCGAGCCATATAAGCAAAGTTTCATTATCACCATACATTTTTCAATAGCTTAACATACTATTCAGCCAATTTGCTATACAATTAAAAAAACAAAAACAAAATTTTAACGAATTAAAAGGCATTTAATGATAATAAGAAAACAAAAAGTTGCGAAATTAACTGTCACTTGACTATAAAAGTGCAATAATGAGATGAAATTAAACTTTAATTTATATTTGAAACTACCTCATATAAACCTTCAAATGATTTTTTATCGCTCTGTCTTAACATAATTATATGTTTTCCACAAAATTCTCTAGTAAAATGTCTCTTAAATTTGTTGTGAAATATATTTTGTTGTGAAATATATATCTTTTATGCGTAGGCGTCTCATGTAATCATTTTTTTTCCAAAGTTTTGACTTCTAGAAATGCTCTATTTAGACCGGAGGCCTTACTGTAATGCAATTAAAGTCTTATAAATTCGTTACGATTCTTTTAAGGCATGAATCCGCATGATTTGAGTACTTTTGAAAAAAATATATAGTACCAATATACAGTAATTTGAAAAAGTACTCAAATTACGTCAAAAAAATTCCAGGGTCAACTTCAAACGTTTTTAAGACTTTTTCTCATTACATGAAAGTCTGAATAAAATCACGTGACGAAATAATCCAAAAATAAGGTTTAAAATATGTCATAAATAAATCCTTATTTCTTGAA
>SCLH01000696.1:11556-47241 GCA_004367855.1 Oikopleura vanhoeffeni | reverse complement strand
ATTATGTGTTTATTAGTCCTTAAAACTTTTCGGCGTAATTTGAGTACTATTTGGGTACTTGGACTAAAACCTCATTTCTCAATTTGAAAGTCACGTGATCGTTTTCGGACTTGAGTGTAATGTAAAAAAGTCTTAAAAACTTCTAAGGACCTCCTTCTCTTTTTTCAAAAAGTGTTTTAAGCAATTTTTGAAAAAAAGCCAAACTATTTGCCGCACACCATTTATCGCATTTGACGACGCTTAATCATTTAATACAAGACAATTTATAAAGTTACGATAAACGTTGAAACAAAATGACGTTTGTGCGTTTTTTATTTGAAATTTTTTACTGTATTACATACTTATTTTTTTGCAAAAATTTATCTTTAATTCACAAAATTAAACCTTTCATCGTGATCAGAAAAAAAATTTCTGAAGACTTTTTTCCCATCCCACCGTAACACTATAGCCCCAAAATGATCACGTGACCGTATATTTTTAAGGAATAGGTTTGGTAAAGTAGTACTATTTTTTCCAAAATTTGCTTAAAATCAATTTTTGAAAGAAGTGAAAGTGGTTCCTTTAGAAGTTTTTAAGATTTTTTTTTAATTACACTCAAGTCCGAACGAATCCAGTGACCTTCAATTTAAGCAAATGAGGTTTTGGCCAAATACCCAAAATAGTTACTCAAATTACGCCGAAAAGTTATTGAGGACTAATCACACCTAATTAAGAGTTTTGACATAATTAATATTTTCCAAACACGTCACGGATCTTATTTTTTCAAGAAAATAAGGATTTATTTATGACATATTTAAACTTTATTTTTGGATTATCTGTAACTGCAAACAGATACAACGCAGATAAGAATGTTTCATATTTTGCTTATTATCAAAGCTTTTTTATCCGATTAGTACTAATTTAGTAATGATCTTGGTCATATAAGGATTAAAGGAAAAACAGTTCGTCTCTATAAAAAAAACGTTGTTGAATGTTTGGACCTGTGTGTGTGAACTTGTGCAATTCTATTTGTGTGTGAAAACGTTACGGTATCTACGAGTTTAAGGTGAGTAAACCGAGCCCAGCTGCATAAGTTTGTTCGAACAGTTCACCTGACTTAAATACGATGTCCGGACCACATTTTAGATATACCCTAATTTAATAGTGTCGATAATCTTAGTAATTATATTCGCTGAAGATTATTTAAATACGTTGAACTTACTACCACGTATTATATTTTTTTTTTCAATAGATTACAAAAGATACTCAAATTCTGCAGAATAGTGTTCAGAGAAGACCGCAGACCTCATATTATTGTAACGCTCGGGTAGAACGACTTAAAATTTTTTTTTCAGCCTTAAGTCATTCTGCTAAATGATAACTAATATACAGTATGGCTACCAGTTTCTTATATACAATAGAGCACATTATTGATTGTCGAACTTTACGGAAACGCGAATAGTTCCAAGTGCCCAAAAAATCAGATTTTTTTCATAGGGCCTTTATTTAAAATAGTTTGATTCTGTGTCTCAGTATTAAATATGTGCATCTTGTTTTTATAGGACTTTTTAATGGTCGCATGATGGCGCTGCGAGACATATTCCATTGGCATGCCGGAATGGGTGAGTATCCAACCACGCGGGGAGGTGATGATGTCAGTTATTTGTGGTTTATAATCTTGTCGTCGCTAATAGGCTTCAAGAAAATTTTACCCCAGACCTTGTTGGTATTGTTTAATTTTGGTGGTATATTTATTCAAAGATTTCATGTGTGTAGTGTAAACTCATTAATAGATGTGGTTGCACTTTGAAAACTAAGGATGTCTCCTCGGTATAGGTACTCATTAGGTCAGTGAGCACCTCTAAGTTCTTGGAGAGATCTCTGGGTATGCGTAATCCCTGCCGAAATAAATGGTTTTATAGTGCTTATGTGGACATGGGAAGTTGTCGCCGTGTAAGGGTCCTGACGGAGAAGGGCAAGGGTGGCGGGCCCCGGGGAAGGGTGGGTGGCGGGGAGTGGGGGCGACGGCTGATCCTTACGTGTGGCGTGTAGGACGTGTCAGGTTATGTGTCGCGGAAAATTACTCCACATTTAAAGTGATAATACTTGAGGGAATAATTTTTGATGGTCTTTCACCGAGAGATTTGGCAAGAAAAAGCAGTATAATTTATTTTAGCACACTGCTAATGAAATTATTGAAGTTAGCTTAATAAAAAGTAAATGCAAATATAAATGTCCGGTGTATTTCATGCATTGATTGCCAGCTGGGTTTATAGTCGCAGATCATAGGTGAAAGTTTCCGCAAGTTATCCGTTGTATTTTGGCTTGTTTGTGCCTTGCGATCTAAATGCCGTTGAATGTCGTAATTTAAAGGATGTTTTAGTTTTGTTATGGTTTAATTGTATTAGCCAAATTGTCAATGAATATTATGTGAGCTTATTGAAGGAATGAATGTTGATATGAAACTTTGCTAATATTGTGCGCGAATTGTAATTAAGTGACGCCCGGGGCAACCCACTAGTGGGCCTAAGAGGTCGGGGATCACGGAAAGTACGCGAAACGATGGGGTGAGGTGGCGCGGCGTTTGGGGGACAACTTGAGACGAGGATGTCCTCAATAGTTAGTCTCCAGCGAGCATGCGGAGCGTCGACGCGTGCCAGGAGATGGAGGAGACGGTGTAACAGAGGACATCCAGAGTGAGGTGGGTTTGCTCACTTGGTAATTTCTGAAAAACGAATGTACTTAGAGAAGGCAAAGTCGGAAAAAACGCGAATTTCGAAAAATTTTGAGGGTATGTACCGACTATATATGTTAACATCCCAAAGCAATTTGGTGCAAAGCTATGATTGCCTCTAAGAGTCTATCTTAGAAATCAAGAACACATGAACACACCGTTTAAAGTACGCCACCAAACGAAATCAAGTACAACATTCACAAAAGTACTTTGTTATAGAAGAATTGCCGGAAACGCTCACCTATTTTGACGACATGATTCCCGACGAAAATACGCACGAAATAAGTATCTCACGAAAACCCAGTTTTCAAGATCCATAAAACTAAGCGCGTTTTGTTTGATGCTGCAAACTGGTAATATCTAATAATATTATTTATCAAAGAATTGCGCATCAACGTAATTTGGACTTAATGGTTCACATATCCACGAATGAATCGTATCCACAGATCCGTTGAATCTTGGTGTTGTCATAAAAGGAGCCGTCAGAATAATTCGACCCCGCGCACCATTTTTTTGAGTAGACAAAGAGTTTTCACGAGAATATGAAAAATTTTTAATTTGAGCTGAACCCATCTTGTCCACTTTATTTTTGGGTTGCCTCAAACTTTTTATTTCCTCAAATTTCCCTACAGTGAGAGTTCGTTTTAGTAAGACGGACGAACTTAAGGACGCCTTTGCGCCACACGTCTAGTGTTAAGGGACGACATCATACCTGGAAGTTTGCCAGGTCCCTATATAAAGGACGGATGACTTTCTTATTATCCATTCAAATTTTAGAGATTCCTACTGAGTCCATGTTGACGCCAAAATCCAAGCAATTGCCTGGCAAAATCTCATTATAACGCCGGTACACGGCAATAAAATTTGGTTCATTTGTAAGAAAACAAGTCAGAATTTATCATTTACGTACCGACCACGCCAGGAATCATATTCTTAGAATTCACTGTATGAAAGAGAAAAAAATTTGAAAAGTTAGATTTTTACGTCAATCACGGAATTTATTTCTAAAGCGATTCATTTGCTAAGATAGAGAGCATGGGAAAGGTTAATTAATTATTACTGTCCACACTCACCGGAAAAGTTATTTTTTGCAGTCTAGTCAAAGTCACAAAGACGAAACTTAGGATTGACGCAGCGCAGTGTTTGGTACCTTAAAAGAACGCAAAACGGACAAGTGCATAAGAGAAATCGAAACGTTAGTTGCATTGCACTGTTATGCAACTCAGAATTTGACAAACAAAAAAAGAACTCGTTTTAAAAAAAAAATAGGAATTGTTCATCCGGCTACAAGAACATCAATTAAGAGTCAACGATATGGTATAACTGTAATTTCAAGTGGAAAACAATGCGTGGATGAGTCCAAAGAAAATCAACTTTCAAGACTGTCCTCATAAAAGTCTAAATGTGATTTTACTCCTTATAGAGAGAAAAAGATTAATTCTGAATTGTAGTTTTATACAGAGCAGCTGAACACTAAACTGAAAATTGTCAGCATTCCGAATCGATGACTTGATATTCTTCGACTCTCATAAGCAATAGATACTGTCTCCACTTTTCCGATATATTTCAGCGGATAAATTGAAAAAATTCCCTTATTAATTTGACATCGCTCTGTGTTTTAATTGACAAAGTCGTGTTTTTGCCTTTGTTTCTTAGGACGGACATTTTTTTTCAAAAAAGTTTGCAGGTCCGTTATAAGGACGGATCAGTTTTCCGGAAGTTTGTTCAAGGTCCGTCCATATAAAGGAACACATAAGCGAAATCATGATCCTTCTACTGATAACGAACGTCTGCGTGTAGTAATTGACTGTTAAATAGAAGTGTTATGAAGGCCTAAAGAGGATTCCGTATTACAAAATTCATAGACTATGATTATGAGTGGTATGTATATATTGATATAGTTCGCGAAAGTTAGTACACAGACGTCACAGCTGTGACTCCATGAAACTAATGCCGATCAAATCAACACGATTACTGTTGTTGACACATCGTGTGATTTGATGGTCACAATCTTATTCTAGCAGTCACAGTTAGACGCGAGTAAATCATACGAGTTAATTACCCCATTATTAAGCAAATTTTAAGGAGACCAAGAAACCAGGGCTTGAGGTATACCGATTGGTACGAGTACTAGAGCTGATAATCAACTGATAGACCGTATACAAGACTGTAGAAACTTGCAAATTACTGTTAATATAGAGGCGATAATACTGATTAACTACGGTGAGGTCACGTACGCTTATTATATAAACTTTGTAACCAAAACAAGCTAGTTCTTATTTTGAGGCACATATTAGTTAAATTGAGGTCACCATAAACGTAAAATACGCTGATTTTGTTGGCTAGAAAATGAGTCAGGAAGGACGCAGGCTTAACTTGGATAGAAGTTAGAGTAGCTCTAAGTCTAGACCTACCACCTTTACGTCAGAATATGCCGATTTCCAGTAAAAAAATCCGTCAAATGTTGAGAAAGTAACCTGAATTAACTTCCAAAATTGACGGATTTTTTATTGATGCAACTACACATCAATAATTTGGTTCCCGATAGAATGTCTACGACGGACGGTGCTTTCAAATCTTCGACTGTGAACCGCCATTTTATAATGCTGGCAACATAATTCTATCAGCTAAAGTGGACTCTAGCTAAGTACCGACAACACAATATTGTCTCTAATTTGTGTCATCATTGGCTCATTTACAGTTTAGCTTTTAAAAAACCTTTTAAGGAGGTAACCGGCGAAGTAATTTTTAAGCAGCGGACAAATTTAAGTGTGCCAGCGAACAAACGTGTGATATCTGTGTCAATAGGAGTGAACACAGAATCCGGATAGTATACGTGTGAAGCTTGCCTGTGGCAAATCAGGACGGCTTATCCAAGTCTAGTAACATTTCTCGACAGTACATTCTGCAAATTTTTGCCAAAAATTACGAAATAAATATATTTAGAATTTTCCAAATGAGCTCAGAGGCGTTTTTGTGTTTTTTTGTCAATTTTCCGGTTTTGTAAATCATGAGCGGTTCCCTATTGGCATTTAGACACCAGGAATTCAAATTTTAATGTATAAAACCATCTTTTTGCTCCAAATACTAAGGAACACGCTAGCTCATCGTGTTGCCTTAGTTAGATTTGGAGCCAAGAAAATGGGTCTATACGTCGATCAAAGTTGAAAAGGATGCTTTTGCGTGGTTTCCATCTTCCTTTTTGCGTAAGGTTCGAGCAAAATATAGGCATAAAATGGGAGGGATAGAAAATTCTGGTCGGGGCATGATCCCTTTTTAAAACCCTGATTGTCGATTGGCTTCGTCAAAATTCCTAGTTTTGAACTCATTCCTCGCTCAAAAATCCAACGATGTAGACACCCTAGTTCACTCTGTCTGAGACAGGATGATTATATACCTGATATATCACAAAAGATTTTTGCATTCAAAGGAATAGACGAAGAAAGGTGGGCGGAACAAATTATTCTCAAGAAATAATTTGCATGCTCAGAACCAAATATAAAATCGAAATTTTTTTCTTTCACCAAAAAATTCTATTCTAAATAACGTAAGCAATTTTCATCGGTGTAGGAGAAGATAAAAACGTAGGCTTTAATTCTTATCGAGTTCAAAAAATATTTTTTATAGATCAGGTTATGATGATTAATCATGAATTTCATTCTCTAACAAAAAAGGGTCCGGATTTCCGGCACTTTCTCCGTTCACTTCGCGCACACCTCGATGTGACACTCACCAAACAACCGTCATCACAACGCGCTCCTCAGCGGCGAAACTCTCTAACTTTTTAGGTACTTCATCTGCGTTGAATATTGGATTTTTCAGCACCGGTTTAACTTTCTGTTGCACAAAAATACTCGAAAGTCTAACACTATATTCAGCTATCGCTGACACATCAATGCGGAACTCATTTGTTGTTGATTCTTCACTTCTCTTTCAGCTCCAACCAATTTTCCTCAGCAACACCGTACCACCGCGAATGGCGAACGCGCGATCCCTTGCCACTTTCCGCATCGTCGCATTATTTGAAAAATGCGGATATGCGACGTCTATTTAATCGGGCTGATCTGCCCAAACTGACCTATTAAAAGTCGGCCTATTTCTGTAATCCTGGTTTTGATTGGGTGCAATGTATCTGCGTTGTTTGTATCATCAAATAAGTCACGATGTGTTCAACTGATACCCATCTTGTAAGATATAATTAATATCATTGCGGATCGTGCATTTGATAGAAAAAAACAAATCGCCTTTGGATCGATCGAGGGAAATTGTACGAAGGTCGTAGTATCGATCCGTAAGGTTCAGGGTCGCAATCGACGATACAGATTCCTCTACTGATCTAGTTTGATAGCTCAGGACAGAAATTGATCAGGTCTCTGAATAATCAGTAGGCATTACGACTTTATATTGTAACTGTGTTGGAAACGTGATAGGGGATTATATATCTGCATAATTATCTGTATGATAAATGTATACAGTACGGTACCGATAAGCGTATATAATAGTGAGGAAGCTCGGTATGCAGAGTATCCAATGGCGATTTTCTGGAGCCACAGAATCAGTTGAATGGTGCTGATATACATTGTATAGCCCCCTCTTTGGTGCTATTCTGTAAACTGTAAGCATGTAACGTTTTCTAGCTAGGAGTTTCTATCAAAACTAATGAAGGAATTCGATAAACTTAGAAACCCCTTAATTGTGCATATTCCATATTGGATTTCGATGTAATCTAGGAAATAAACCTTACGCTAATTCCGAATCAAGAATTCCAATCTTGCCAACCAGTTTGCGATCCAACATAAAAGTTATGTAAGAATAATCAGCATCCAAATTTACATAACATCCTCTCCAGCGACTCACTCATGGGTTCATTGAATATAACACATTATTACAAGACACAAATAATTGTGGACTATGATATACTCAATTCACCATAGAAATGTTCTCTACACTACCAGGTGCAAGTAACATATAGTATGATGATAGACATAAAAGTGTTGTGACTGAGGTCCGTATGTAGGCTCAAAGTCTGTTAATGCACGGATAACGTTTATTGGGCAATATCGGTTTGAAATTATACTTATCGTTACTTTTTAAGAGGATAAAAACCGGCACGGGATACTTGCAGCCAATAGCAACCTTAATTATTCAGAATAAGCCAATAAAATGTGCTCAAATTTGAGCGATCCAATCTATTACTCGCATTTCGCATCATTCTAATAGTAATGATCTGTTCATCAAGGACATAAGTCTATATCTACAAATTTCATGAAATTCAGAATATTCAATCAGCTTATCACAGGCTTAAAAACGGGATAAGGCTTTCCCGGACCCGGGATAAAAGAGATAATCTATCCATTCATCCCTATCCCGTTGGGGATTTAAAACGGGATAGGGATGAAAAATCGGCGGCGGATGCATCCCTTTGGAAGCCTGGCTTATCATTTCAAACTTGAAAATTTTAAGAATTATAATATCCATGATCATTCCTATGATCAAATGACGTATTAACCTTGAAAGAAGTGAACTTTTAAGTGTGAACGACGTCTCTAAAACAGACGGGTTCTTATAATGCTCACCTTCTTATAGCACCAATCTTTAAATCAAGAGATCCGGTATATATATAGCGATCCAATCGGGCCTCATGTTGAAAACAGCGTCCTAAAACTGTCACTTTTCAAGTTTATTTTTTCGCGGATGATTCGGCCAACATTTCTACAGCCGAATTCCATACAGCCCGGATCAACGATTGTCAAACGACATAATTTCAACCATTTTGTTATATACGACGAAATTAAGGGATAATCCTAACTTTTTTGCTATTAATGGTCAATTTCGATCTCGAATTTGTCTTTTACGAAATGTTATTTCTGATTTTATTTTCTCATTATTTAAGTATTTCACACGACAGGAAATTCAAAAAAAGTAATACGTTTCACGGGATGGAGGCATGAAGCCAGCTGTGCGTTAAAAATAGATGTTAGAAAAGTTTTTATTTTTTTTCCATTTGTAAAATTGAAAAATGAATTTGTTCATTTTTATTTTCGGTTACTAAAAATTTTCCAATTTACGAACATGTGAATTCATTAAAGCTTCCATGAAAGAAGAAAAAATAAAGTTGAAATCCTTGCGCATATTAATCCAAAACTTTCAAATTTATGAAAATTTGATTTATTTTTATGAGATTTAAAAATAAAATTTACTCTACTCTGATACTTAAATTCGTGATTAAGGGGGTTAGAGGTTGTCGCTTTTGTACCTTTCAATCACGGCTCAGAACAATTCTAGGGCGTTCGTGAAAAAATATGAGGATACTAAATAGATATAATGTTAGATCTATCGTTCGTCTACGAGTACATATCTCAAAGTCACATTGTTACATCACACCACCAGGTGGTGATCATTCTAGAACACTAAACGTTTTTTTAAAATTTATCGTCTTTAATCCCACATACAAGCGGTCTCAAAATTTACACAAAGTAGTGGGATAATTAGAACAAAAATGTGATGAAGAGGATCAATGATGAGAAGCGATTGTTCCAATATCCTCGGTGGAGAAAGTTTGATTCAACAACCTATTACAGGGGCTGAAGCAAATTTATCGCCGAAAGTTTTTTATGCAAAAAATTTCGGTGATATTGACAAATTCGGCGATATTCCAGTTCGGGCGTATGGGAATCCCATTAGAAATATAAAATTGCGGATTCAAAATTGAAATTACCGCGTGGCGTTCGAAATGTCGGTCATATCGATTATTGATGCCGGTGTAACATAAATATCTTATTGCCTGTTAAGAAAGGGAATAAGGATATTTATGTCAACCTGGGGCCATCTAATGGATATGTCGAACAATTTCTGAATTTTATAAGGAGTTTCACAATAGATTCGTATGAACTAATTACCAAATGCGTGTGGAATTAATACTACATATAGGCAATCAAATAAAAGTTGTATAAGACTAGATTTGGGAAATCAATCCTAAAAATGACGTTATTCATGACGCTCAAAACTAATTTGAGATATAATCTCAAAATTCGCGATTTAGGCAATTAGCGATATTGGCACTGGAAGTATTTTAGCTGAAAACGTGAAATTGCGTAGGTTTTCACAGCGATTTCGGCAAATTCGGCGATATTGGGCAGGCGCGCCGGTATTCGGGCCCGCCTGTATATTATATAGAACATTACAGGGGCAGATAACGCTATATATAGGACATATACGGGCAGATACGTACTTATATAATAGAACATATACAGGGGTAGATAACGCCTGCCAATACCGCCAATTGGGCAAAGGCGCCGAAAAAACCAACGCATTTCACGATTGAAGCTAAATACTTTCAGTGCAAGATCGCCGAATGTGCCGAAAATACCAATATCGCGATTTTTTTTAGATTTTTATCACAAATTACTATGTGGGCGTTGATGAATGACGGCCATTTCGGGATCAAACTCATTAAATCTACTCTTTTCACTTTAATTGAATGCGTTTTGGTGGAGTATGAATTCTACGTATTTTTCGTGATTCACCTTCATTCGTTACCAAGTGTTAAACTCTCATAAATTAGCAGATTGTTACAACATATGACGTCATTTCGACGCCTACGCATTTTTTCATTTTTACAAAAAAATTTATTTTTCTCCCCAATATCGTTCCGATATGTGCCAATATTGTCCGAAAATTACCAATATCGCCGAGATTTTTTGGAAAAAACTTTCAGCTATATCCTATTTACGAGGAAGGTGATCAAAATTGCCTAGCGGTAAAATACAAACCAATTTGTGTGTCATTCAGGGATTGGATTTGGGTGGTGGCCCGTCTCACTCTCGGTTGTATTGGTTTGTATTTTTCCTTGTAATTTTTACCCTATGTAATTGGTTTGTTATTTTTTACCTTAAGGCAATTTTTGATCTACCTTCTCGTATAGGATATTTCGGCCCCTGTATACAATTCAAATTAAAAGTTCATGTTTAAATCCTTGATTCCGACTTTGGTTTCAAATTTTTTCAATCGTTATCAGAAATTGAATTCGAAAAATTCAAAAAAAGGTTCATTTTCATTCATCACCGCAGAATTTCACTTTGAATGTACTAATATAGTCTGAAATTTTTCGATAATGTATTAAGTTCACCGATCTCATACAGCTCAATGAGTCATGAGTCATGACTTTTATCAATAAACGAAAGTCAAAAAACACCGATAAGGCTGAATAACGGCGGTTATTAAAGTAATCATAACATACAAACTTTGTTTGTTATTTCATACATATTGACCAGTTCAATTCCCCGAAATACTTCTAAATTTGCAGTAAATTTTTTTATCACACTTGGTGAAATTTTTGCAAACGATTCTTTTTCGTCCAAATTTCCAAACGGAAAAATTTGTTGGCAGAACAGCACTAAACTAGAGACGTGACCATAAATATTTGATGATAATTTCTGTAGCTATATCCGGATTAGAAATACGAATGTTTATTTTCAAAAGATGGATTTTAGCACTAGACTCCGAAATTAGGACCGTTACTCCCTTAAAATATTTTTCTAGCTCGTGGATAAGACGATAATTATTACAACCCGGAGGCTCCGGGCCGGAGCTGAGATAATTAATAGGCTTCCTCCGCTGGAATTTAACTAGGTGATTCATTAGGTCTTGACCCTTTAAATTCGTTAGACTTTCATGCCAAAATTTGATATGATAGATATTTATCAGATAATCTAGTCTCCTGGTTTTTTTTAAAGTCGTCTATAGGGATTACGAGTTGAGAAAGGCACTCACTAGACTAGAGATCAAAAACATATTACAGATTTATTAAACTCTGATTTTTCGGAATCCGCTGTGTATCAAGTCAGACCATAGTTCGCTACTATCGGGGTCCAGGAATAGTACCAAAAGATCTTTATTGTCATTTATATTTTCTAATTATCACTTTTATTGTTTCAAAATTGGCGATTTCGCGAATTTTCAGGTCAATTTAGGCCTTCTGATAGCCCTATCAGATCGAATCAAAAGAAAACAATTTTCATTTAATAATCACCACCTATTCAGCTTAAAATCTAATATCTAAGCTATTCCACAGAAATCCTCGTATCAAACGTCGAAAAACACCCTTTTTCGGCACAGTCGACCAAATTGTCGGACCCCTGAGTGGCATAATCGAAATCTCTCATTCACAAATTCAGACAATTTCCAGATACTGACAACTCTCAAACTTTCGATATAAGCTCCGAGATCCTAGTTCAAGGAAGGCTCTTTCATGTTTATTCCTCAATGTATGTTCCCCCTTAAAATAACCATTGTGAAATTTTTCTTGAGCCTTATTTAGCGACGGACCACTATTTAAACGAATATGATGAATAAATAATCCCCGCTGTTGAAGAAATACATCCATTCAGGACATTGTCGGACGTTTTTGAAGGAAAATTTGGCGACCATTATGAAAAAATCATAAATTAATGAATTTAACGAACCAACAAAACTTTTAAATAAGGCATTCTATGAAAAAAAATCTGATTTTTGGGTCCTTGAATTCGCGTTTCTTTTCGACAAATAATTTTGTAAAATTTTTATTATGATAAACAAGCTGAAAATATATTATGAAAAGTCACAGCTTCCAAAATGTCTCTCCTTCAATATTCTGCCATTTTTTTGTATCAATAACAATACAGGTATATGCTAACGTATTCTTACTACTTCAGGGGCTAATTTTTAATTCGACACAATAATTGTTCCTAAATTGGTTCCGGATGTTATTTAGTCAGGGTGAACTTGTTTTCGAACAAATTTATGCAGCTGGGCTTCGTTTTACCTTAACTCGTTAGCTCGCATTTTAACCAACTAGTTGCCGCACAACATTTAATCGCATTAACGACGCTTAATCATTCATGACAAGATCAGTTATTAAGTTATCCGATAAACTTTGAACAAATGACGTTTTGATGCGTTTTTTTTTGAAATTTTCACTGTATTACATACACTATTTCTTTGGCAAAAATTTTTTCAATCACAAAATTAAACTTTTATTCGTTGGATCAGAAAAATTCTAAGACATCTATTTCCTTCTTAAATCAATTTTTGAAAGAAGGTGAGTGAGTTCTTATAGAAGTTTTTAAGACTTTTTCCAATATAAATCTACCACAGTCCAAAAGCGATCACGTGACGTTTTCAAATTAGGAAAAAGTTTTGGTGAAAGTAAACAATAGTGATCAAATTACGCCAATTACACCTTAATTTAAGAGTCTTGAAACATATAATAGTTTTCCAACACGTCACTGTGATCTATTTTCCGAGAATAAGGATTTCATTTATGACATATTTTTAAACCTTATTTTTGGATTATTTCGTCACGTGATTTTATTCAGACTTTCATGTAATTGAGAAAAGTCTTAAAAACGTTTGAAGTTGACCTGGAATTTTTTTGACGTAATTTGAGTACTTTTTCAAAATTACTGTATATTGGTACTATCATATATTTTTTTCAAAAGTACTCAAATTCATGCGGAAGACCTCTTAAAATAATTCGTAACGATTTCTAAGACTTTAATGCATTACAGTATGGCCTCCGGTTTAATTTAGCAGCATTTCTGGAAGTCCACACTTTGGAAAAAAATGATTTACATGAGACGCCTACGCATCAAAAGATATCACATATTCACAACAAAATATATTCACAACAAATTTAAGAGGACATTTTACTAGGAATTTTGTAAAAAAAACATATAATTATGTTTAGACAGACGATAGAAATCATTTGAAGTTTTATATGAGGTAATTGCCAAATATAAATTTTAGTTTTAATTTCATAATCATTATTGCACTTGAGTTGACAACAAAAGGTTCATTTCGCAACTTTTTTTTCTTCTTCTTATTCCTCATTGAAATGCCTTTTAATTCGTTTAAATTTGTTTTGTTTTTTTAATTGTAAAGCCAAATTCTGATATTATGTCAGCATATTGAAAAATGATGTTGATATATAAATTTGCTATTATGGCGACTTTAATAGGGAGGCACTAGTTGGCTAAAATCGGTCTGGGTACGATTAGATTGCCTAAAGTCTACGAGTTAAGGTTCACCAAGCCGATTAAAAAACTGTACTATTATTTGCTCTGATAGGCTGAATTTGTTCGATTGTAAATTTCCAACATACACAAAGAGAATGATGAATCTCGTTTTTTCAAATATGTGTTTCGGAACACACACCGCATGTAAAGCATGTACACATCAATATTTTGCTAAATAAATATTGCTTATTTTTGTAGCATCGTTTTTTTATGGTTGGATTTTATCCAATTTGAAATAAATTGTAGAAAGATATTGGAACATACAGCTTGAATCATACTGTATGATCTTTACAAAAATTTCTATCTTAGGCTGTTGAACCAGAATAGATTTTCGAAAGTCAACTGATCTGGTCAAATTATTCAAGTCTAGCTTGCCATATTTCGGCGTACATATGCCTTAAATGCATGAAACTGCACTTATATAATTTATTTTATCATGATCCATGATTTTTACAAATAACTGATTATTGTTAATAATTACATTGTGTAGTCTGATTATTATGTCTCGATGATCGCCATTTTCAGCTTGCTTAATCTTAGTGGGGCCGGTATTAACCTTAAATTGATAAATCATTATGTTCTTTATGTCATGGCTACAAAAAATGTATTAAGAATTCTGAGTAAAAAATGTTTAATTTGAAAGTGGTCATTATAATTTGTTCCACTAAAAGTGGTTCATTAAAAAATATTACGTTCAACCCAAAAAAAATTCAAAAGTTGTCAGCTGAGTGCTTAAGAAATGAACCCGTTTTCGCTTATTAACTATGTTTTGAAGCGTGAGATTTTTGAATATCTACGAAATGAATTCGAAACAGAATTTTGAGCCGTTAAAATAGATAATTTTTGAAAACGGTTATTTTTATTGACAGCTTATCTGAACAACTTAAAAAATGTTTTGCACTGAACCTGATATTTTTCCAAAGGCCTACAATTTAACATATTCTTAAAAAATTTAGCAAAAAGTTTTTGCCAGTCCTAGTTCGATTAGGCTTTTTAAAATAAATAAGGAATTTTTTGTTGAAAAATCTCATCAACGTGAGGTTTTTTGATAAATATTATAAAATGTTTAATTGAAGTTTAAGTTAGTTTACCTAATGATATATTAATAAAGGCATTCTGGTTCAGTTTGCATACTTTTAATTGTCATTGTAAACTTTTTAGAAGTTGCTTGAAATTTCGCGGTTTAAGAATGGAAGTTTGTTAAAAGTTGAGTCTAAAAGTAATTAAAATCCTGATAGAATAATCTATAGAGAATAAACTTCTCATGTTACATTATCTTGAGAAAGTCCGAAGTACTTACTCGGACCCATGTTGATATCGTGTTGTCATTTTAAGACCGTGCGGTCATTTTTGCCCAAGTTTCCGAGGTATAAAAATTGGTATTATGTTTTAAATAAGATTTCAGCACAATTTTATATAATCGGAGGAAAGGGACTTAAAATTTAAAAAAAATGCGACCTAAAGGTGGCGTATCTATGCTGTATTTGCAAATGTAGTGAAAATATTTTCTTCGCAATTAACGACTGATCTACAATTGAATGAGGCAAATAGTTTAATTTTCATTATGGTTAAATTCTATTCAAGCCAATCTTCACCCAGCAGTCAAATAAATTTTTGAAGAAGTTTCGTCATTATTAACAATTAATGAAACTTTAAAATTGGTGGAGATTTCTTAGTTGAAATTTAAAGGACTTGAAAGAAGAAGACCCTCGCGCAGATCTGGAATATTTAATTACACAAAGATGCTTGGAATATTGTTGGTAGCCACTTGAAACTTAAGCTGATTTCATTGGCTTATTCTCAAATTAGAGTTGTTTTTGTCCGAATCGTAACTCACGACGTTTGTATCTTTCGAATATTCGGGATAATTATTGAACCCACTTAATAACGTTAACGTGCATAAAATAAACGTGCTAAAAGGGTCCTATGATCTTGAAAACCTACTTAGGACCTTAGAGTCTAGGTACTCAGATTTCAGATGATTATTTTGCGCGTCTTGGCCTACTTTTAGCAGGTCTGACAACGAACAATCTAAATTCTGGGACTTCTCATGAAAATCACAAAAAATAGGTTTACTTTTGGCAAAAAATTAAAAAAAATAACTAACATTATTTGACGGTAAATGATCTTAGTCATTGTGCAAGAAATATCAGCATCTGTCATTGTGCAAAAATTGTCGCCCTGGCCCTACGCCGCCGCTCCGCGGACAGTGGCGTTTGATTAGCCCGCAGAATTTTCTCTTCTTGTGATTAATGACAGAATCTACATATTTGGGACATTTCTGCATTATCATATTTCTCATACGAGATCTTCATGATTAGATCTGAATGTACTTATAGCTATAAAAGGACAATTGCAGCATAAGCTAAGGAATATTTTGTGGATTACAAAATTGTAGTAAATTGTTATACAACATCGACATTATCTAAACTAGTTTTGTATACTTACTCTTTTGTAGTCTTTATTTAAAACAAGATTTTACTGAATTGTCAGGCTTCAGAAGAAAACAGGGTTTTAGGAAAATACGAAAACAAACCATTTTTTTCGCCGGTATATTATTATATAAATATCCAGGAAACTTTCCTAGCGGAAAGTAGCAATGACCACCACTAATGTATAGCGATATATTCTGGACCCGGCTTAGTCCCAGCTTTTCCTATTATTTTTAATATTAAAACTAAAACAAATGACCTCTAAGTTTAGCTTTTGTTATTTTAAGCTGCTTAACAGCGTCACTTGGAAACCTTGGCCGCTGGGTAACCATTCACGATGGCTTAAAACCAAGAGCAATAATTGTAGTTGTATTTAGAAACATGATGATCACATGTATTAAGCCATTACCTCATGTCCTGTAACTGATGCTGGGTCTTATAACCATCACTTACGAGATCATCAACTATTTGATTTTTTAAACTTAATATTTCTTTTGGATTTTTTTGTTCAAATCAAAAGTAAGTCATCGTGGATTTATTATTCGCGGCATGTCGATATCAATAGTGAAGTGTAGCCGCGTTCTTAAATCTACTTTTAGGAGAAATTATTAGGCTGGGAAAGCCGAATGCCGTTCGAAAGACTAAATGAGGCAAACTTTACTTATAAAAAAGTGATTTATGAAAACGTTATTAAAAAAGTGATTATGAAAACTTAAAAAAAATGATTATGAAAAACTTATAAAAAGTGATTATGAAAAAACTTATAAAAAAAGTGATGAATGAAAACTTTGTAACATTTCGCCGGGCATCACCCCGTTACATTCTGCCCAAATGAGGTATTAAAAAGAGGTTGATTACGCGTCAATGAGAAAAAGATGATAATGTTTCAAATAACTTCGAAGTTATTTTTGAGGCGTGGAACCGAGAGCAGATTAAGTCGAAATCGAAACCATTTATTTGATTTAGATACTGTCTTAATGCAGTATCTATTTTATTTTTAGAGTTATACAAAATATTTTTCATATTTAGGTGAAGACATTAAACCGGTAACATTCGTATTTTGTTGACATGGTTAATATTGTTCAAAATTAAAGAAAAACTTTCAGTGAAAAGTTTCTGAATCTGAAGAGGCTCTGAATAAGAGCGATTTATATGTGGCTTTTTTGTCAAATTACATTTCTTGTTCAAGGGGGTTTTCGTCGCTAAATGGAGGCCAGAAAAAATTTCCCAATTTTATTTTAGTGGTTTTTTTGTCAGGAGAGACTTTTTGGTAGCTTCAAAAAATCGTTATGAAAATAAGTGAAATTTCTTGATTTTTGGAAATTTAAAACACGCTTTATTATAATCAAGAGAAAATTTCGACAAACTCTCCTTACTGATTTGCAAGGACTCTTTAGCTGCACATTTTTCTAATGTTCCGTATGTTTTACTTTTGAAATCAGAAAGGTGATACATTTTGAGGTGAGACCCCTGAAATAGATTCAAAAATACGGTTTGTTGGTGCAAAATCCAATTTTTTTAAAGCCCCCCCCCGTCCCAGATGACCTGCCTACGTTCTCTCCGGTTAATTAAAGTCATAAATCATTGTTCTACCTCTGAAAACTAAGGGGAGTAAATACATAAAAAAAATTCCGTCACTTTTTTGTGTAGGCACGTTTCGGATTCGACAAGTCATCTGTCACTTTCATTTTTTCGGGAATTGCCAGATTCTTTGTTTCAATGTATTTCCAAAGACTTAAATATTTGCTCTCCAACATTTGTACTTTTGCGACAATTGGCCATTGAAAACCCCGTTTTCATATTTTTGCGGACGACACCACTTTAAACATCGCATTCTTGATATTTTAAAACGCAAAATCTTTTGAAATAATGGCTCAAAAAATAATCGCCGTTGAAATCGTTAATTGAGGAAGAACAACGTTTTATGCGCCATTCCTACCCTTCACCAAACCTATTTTTGGTTTCGATATTTTCGAAAAATTTTCTCAAAACAAAATAGGCCGATTACCTGTAAAATCCTAGTCTATAGACAGATATTTTTTATTGAAGCGTTTTATTTTGATTATTTTAGTATTTGAGTACATGAATCGCAGAGTTTCCTCGTGGTCTGGTCTGCTCTCTTTTTAAAAAAGCCGAAGCAGGGCAGACTTTTTCAAATATAAGAATAGGGCAGCGTTAGAGCAATATCCCTTTATTGCCTTCTCAAAGATTTGATCCCTCAAAAACCCGGGCATGGTGAGAAAACGACACTTCATTGAAACGAGTTATCCATTTAGTTCTTTGATAGCTCAAACTGAGCACAATTATTAATTTAATATAAACATTAAAATTGTTTTCCAATTTAAGACCGATTTTTTTTCCTAATACTGAAATTGTTTAATTATTATTTTTGTTAAAAAATAGAAACAAAGGTCTGGAAACAATGGTCTGATCGGACCATTTTTTATTGGTTGTATATTACTAGATATTTGTGCACCGTTTGAGCTATCTTAGAACCTAATCGGCCTGCAGTCGTTCTTTGAAAGCCCGCTTGTTTTTCTCACCCCACGTGTTGTTGAGAGAGAGACCAAATCTTTGGGAGAGGGAATAGGGATTATATATATATAGTCTATATGTTCATATATCTAATATATATATAGTCTATATCTATATCACCACCAGCACCAGGTGCTGAGTTTAATTATAAGAACACCCAAGCGTTTTTTCAAGTTATTAACTTTCTATTAAGGCCCACATACACACGTTCTGAAATTTCACACAGAGTACGGGAGATGAGGGTTCCTAATATGTTTGGCTTATTTCTTTTGAATTTTTGTTCTTTTACTTTCTAGACTCCCTCTTTGAACGCCGATTTTTCAATTTTATGTCTTTCAATTGATACTTCTTTAATTAGAGCGTTGTGCAGAATAATGCCGTTATCGACTAAGGTTTTAGATAAATATAGTGTGGCCAATATGTTTGGCTTCGAGTATTTTTTGGAAATTTTCCTTGAATCTAGAAATTTTATTTAAGTTGGAACTGGAGAGGAAAAGTTTCGAAAAAACTTTCGTATTGATTCGGAGAAAATTTACCAACCAGATTGAAGCTTAAGAGTTTCCCTAATCCGAAAATCTGCTGTACAGGCTGATCCAAATTTTGAAACAATCAGCGTCAAAATTTAGATAGATTAGATTCGAACATTTTTTGCCTTAAAAATAATATGGGACATTTTTAGGAATTCGTATTAAGACATTTACCGATTAATTTTAAGAATCATGCAGTCGTTTTCTGCGGGTCAATTAATCAAAAAAAATGTGCATATCATGGTTGGAAAACCGGTTTGTATGCAGTAAGGAGGTTGGTTTAGTGATTTTTGGGATTTCAGAGGCTTCGTACGCAAGAAAAATGCAGACTGACATTTTTTGAAACATTCATTAGCAGATACTATCTCTGATCTCGCGATTCCATTCATACAGTTTTTTAGTACCAGCTCCCACCAACAATCTAGTAACTGCGGTATAAACACGTAGTCCCTAGTTTTTTCAAGATCCAAGGGATCCTTAGAGCCTGTATATCGGAACTTTTAGAGAATTTTGGTGAAGGAATTCGGAAAAATTGTCTAAATTTAGAGAATCGGTTCTGTTTTTTCGAGTTTTTCCCATAAGAGGGCAGCAATTCTGGTGTATGTGCCGAAAAATGGCTGTGTTTTTCGACGTTTGATAGAAGGCTTTTGCTGTGGAAATGCAAGAAACGTGACTTTTCGGAAGATTAACAAGCCCAAGGCAGTGTGTGACAATCGAATCGGTTCGTTACGTTTTTGAATTTCCGCCTGGATTGGCTTTATGAAATCGACAAAAAGTGGTCACGAACGACAATTTTGAATATAAAGTGAGGAAATAGAAAATTTTAAATGCCACCAAAAGATTCCTTGGGTACGGTAACCGTACTTACGGTTTGCTGGAAACCATATATAGCAACTATTGTTCTGATTTTGAACACAGGGATTCTAGAGAAAAAAAGAAAAGTTTTTATCAAAATATTTTTTGTCTCTGAGCACCGTTTCTGTTCGAAATAGACCATAATTGCTAATATGGTTTCCAGCAACCGTCCCAAGTGAATCTTTGGCTAGCGTTATAATTTTCTAATTCTCCTTTCATTATTTCATATTTCCAAATTGTCCCGATTCGCGCAGTTTGTTTGCCGATTTACAGCCAATCAGGCAGAAAATTCAAAAAAATATTGACCGATTCGATGGTTTCATCCACTCCTTGGGCTTGTCTACTTTTCCGAAAATCACGTTTCTTGCATTTCCACAGCAAAGCCTTCTATCAAACGTCGAAAAAAACACCATTTTCGGCACATTCATACCAGAATTGCGACCTGAGGCAAAAAATCCGAAAAAAAACAGAACGATTCACTAAATTTAGACAATTTCCGGATTCTCATCAAATCTCAAATTTCCGATCTAAGCTCTAGGATCCTTGTTTCTTTGAAAAGCTGAGAGACTCGTATTTAACGCGGTTAACCGGATGGTTGGTTGGAGTGGTTACCTAAACTGTCTAATGAAATCGTGAGATCGAAAATAGATCTTTCAGAATGTAGTTGCACAAATGTCCAGTCTACATTTTTCTAAACGTTACGAAGCCTCTGAAATCCAAAAATCCACTAACACCACCCCTTAAAGCAAAAATATTCTCATTTGAAAATTCTGGTTTGTTCTAGAATTATTTAGAAAAATAATTGCCACCATAGATTACCTTGGGTCAACTTTAGTCATAATCGATATTAATGAATTATAATTTTCTTAAGGCCTTAAAAAATTACAACGCCCACCCCCTTAATATAACAACCAGAAGCCAAGCAAAATTTTTGAGAAAAATAATATTTTTCATTTATTTTTCGAAATTAACTTTTTTATGATATAATTTTTAGATATAATTATTTATTCTCAGAATCAAATTGGAATTATTTTAGATTTTTCATTAAATATCAAGGTTTCAAATTATCTTATTCGAAGTTAAAAAACCGGTCTGCATCTTTGTCCTTGTCAGACAAGGCTTGTCTCCAAGGGAAAAATGCCCGTAACTTATCCAAATCAGCTTATTGTGCATATTTTCCTGTAAATTATTATTAAATGATATACACATTAATGAGTGATCGTATTAAGTTCAAATTCTAACATTTATTTTTGTCGTTTATTATTTATTTGTATTCTTGATCATTTAAATTGTTATTGATCATTTTCAGTAAATTCTAAGTAAGCTCAGAATAACGTTATTTTGTGAGCAAGTTAATTAGAAACGACTTTTTCCATAGCTCACGTTTCCGTAGGTATGATTTGATATTTTGCATAATTTGAAATCGTTCCGAAAGTCTTTTGAGTTTAAGTTAGTTTGTTCAAGACGTTAGCAAAATTAGCCCTTGACCCGAATCAGCTGGAAAATCGGCTCTGCAGATTCAGCTCTGGGTCGTGTTTTTTCGTACCCAATTGGCCCGGATCGTCTTTTCTGTTTTTAGTTATTACATTAAAGCACGGAGCAAATTGGTCTGAATCCAATTTTTCTTATTTGACCAATTTTGATAACAAAAAGTATGAGCGTGTTTTTTGTACCCGAATTGCGCTCTAATGGAAAACTATGTTGCGAAAAGTAAATCCATCAAATTAAGAGTGATGTTCAAACGTCTTCAGGCGTTTAAGCTCCAAATACTTAAATACTACTCCATACTTAGCTCCATACTCTAATACTTAAGCTCCAGATTCCGGATTGAGTTTTTGATTTGTATGTCTCTTGATATTGCTGACAATGTCAGCCCTGAGCATGACGATGGACTTTTCAACAAAATATTTCTTATTCAGATCAATTTGGGCACGAAAAGCAACTCATGCTTTTCGTACCCGAATATGGTCTAATTAAAAAAATTGGGATTTCAAACCAATTTGTGGTATTGAAAAGGCCCAAATGTAACCAATTTTAAAAAATAGGCTGTAGTTTCAAATCTGCAGTTTTAGCCTTATTTGTATGTTTTTTTGAAATAAATAAACATTGTCTTCATGTTTTAAGAGCCGAGTTCAGTGTGCTACATTCAAAAATGCGTAATCATAAAATATAATAGAATGTTCAAAAAAAATTTGAAACTTTTTATACAGAAAATTTTCCAGAAAATGAGTTTAAAAATTGAAAAATATAGTTTTGCCTCACACTTTTTGATATGCTGCTATCTTTTCACCTTCTCATCGGTCCTTTAATTAACACATATTAGTTACACTCAGATCAAGACGTATTATTAGGCCCTAAAGAAAATTGTTGGCACTCTAAAACCGGTTCGAAGTCGAACCCTTCCAGGGTGCTTTGGATATCTATTTATGTTTTCTGAAAACAGTGAGGTTCCACCGGATTATTCAAATAAATTTGTTCATATAAATTTATGAGCTTTTATCTGGTTACCTCATTTTTGCTCGGCCGGCTACATTCCCTATTCACACTTTTGTTATATTCCGGCCCTCATTAACCTAAAAATTTACTAATCATGTTTTATAAATGCGATCGTAGAAAGCGGTACCGCCCCCGTACCTAATATAGTAAGGGGAGTGGGCCTATTTAGTTTAATTAAAAAAACAAAAGTTGTTAGATAACTCGTTACAGCCCTTATATTACTTATACATTCTGTCAAAAACAAAAACGATGAAACACTATGTAAAGTTTATACTGACTTAGTTCATTTATGGTGCTTAATTGTAGCCAATCTTGTACCATTAGATTGCGGAAATAACGACATACAATAATAAGGAAACTTATGTGTTTTTGTAGCAGGGCCGAGATATTACAAAGTGTGATGGAGATATTCATATAATCATTACATATATCAATAAAAAGCGCATCAAAATTTAGTTCTAACATCNTTATCGATAACTTTATAATTGATCTTGTCATTAATGATTAAGCGTCGTAAAATGCGATTAAATGGTGTGCGGCAAATAGTTGGCTAAAATCGAGTCTACGAGTTAAGATTTGACCACTAAAACTTCAAAATATCGACTTGACGTAAGCCAACTTTATGTCCAGTGTTACACTGACTTTCGTTTGAGCGTTTTTCGAAAACATCAAAGTAATATTTCGAGTTTGAGGTCGAAATTAAACAAAAACGCTTGTACGAAGTTTTTCTTTGTTTTGAGCTAGTTTCGCAAAAATTTGAGCAAATTTTTAAATTTAACCTAGGCGAAGATAGATTTTCCAATGAAAAAAGTCCTAAAACTGGTGGTTTTTTGCATATTCTAGAATAAATATATCACTTTTCCACAAAAACGCTTCTACGTACAAAGTTTTGCATACTAATTATGGTTCAAGATTTTCCAATGAAAAAAGTCCTAAAACTGGTGGTTTTTTGCATATTCTAGAATAAATATATCACTTATCCACAAAAACGCTTCTACGTACAAAGTTTTGCATACTAATTATGATTCAAGTACACAAATAGTACTCAAATTACGCCGAAAAATTTTGAGGGCAAATAAACACATAATCTTATAATTTTGAACAACGGCATTTTCCCAAACGTCACGTGAGCTTATTTTTCAAGAAATAAGAATCAATTTATGACATATTTCAAACCTTATACTTCAATTATTTTGTCACGTGATGGTATTTGGACTTTGCCGTAATGAGACAAAAGTCTTAAAAGCGTTTAAAGTTTATCAACAAATTTTTTGACGTAATTTGAGTACTTTTTCAAATTACCGTATATCGTGTATCGCATATCAAATTACTGTCAATTTCAAGTTCAAAAGAATCGGAAGGTTCGACTTTTTGATGAAAATATTAGCAACTATGGGTCATTTATGTACTAAAAGGTCGCCACAGAGCAAAAATTCTCCTGTGAAATCTCAAAAATTTGACCATTTTTTGCTCTCTTTGAACGGTCACTCTCGGTGACCTTGCAGTTCATAATTGACCCATAGTTGCTAATATTTTCATGAGAAAGTCGACCGATTATTTTCTACGATGAACTTGAATTTGATCTTGAACTTTGACCGGTCATTTTGGTTGACCAGGTGGTCGGTTTGTTCTAAATCAAAAAACCCCCACCCGGAAAATACTTAACTCTGGTTTGCAGAAACAAACAATGATAGCTCTTAGTTAGACGCATTTTAGAGCTACAAAACTGAAGCCATAAAAATGTGTCCTTCAAATCAATTAATCAATATTTCATAACAATTTAAGAGTCATTTCACTAGAAAATTTTGTAAAAAACATATAATTTTTTTTAGCCAGAGCGATAGAAAATTATTTGAAGTTAACTATGTCGTAGTTGAAAATATAAATAAACGTTTCAATTCATATTATTATTGCACTTTTGTGTATAACTGGAGGTCATTTTCGCGATTTTTTTGTCTCGATTTAATGCCCTTTTATTCGTTTAAAAAAAATGTTTTTTTTATTGTATAGAATACTGAAACTTTGCTTATATAATATGAATTTAAACGTTTATTTATATTTTAAACTACGGCATAGTTAACTTCAAATAATTTTCTATCGCTCTGGCTAAAAATAATTATATGTTTGTTACAAAATTTGGGGATATGGCTCGATTTAAAATGATGGCGACGCGTTGTGAGAATCGAGTCTGGGTACAAATTCATTCCTAAAGTCTACGAGTTAATTTAAGCAAAATTTCTGCTTAAAAATTACTAACGTAAATAATGGAAACTATTTTGTTTATACTTTTCATTTTTTTTCTTAGTCAAATCCGCAGGTGATGGTCTGATAATAAGTCAGAACAAAATTCATCCTAAATTGTCTACTTCCAGCCATCAAAAAATTGGTACCTCCTGAATCGGTATGAGAGTCTGAGAAATTAAAACAGTAATTTGAGAAATAGATCTGCAAATTTGAAAACCCACGACGAAACCTTTCTGGCCCAATCCATTAAGCAAGTTCAATTCAGCCACTTCCGGAAAGATGTCAGACAAATGAGCCACAAAATGACGCTCGAAATAGGTTTGACTTTTGGTTCAAAAAGAATTTTGTGGTCAAAAAAAACAATTTTGGTCATTTAACGACGTAAAATACATAAGGAGCTGTCTTTGCAGGTTTGATTTAAAATTAATTGAAAAAATACAGCATTATGCAAGCTTGTGTTTTTGCTTGGACTATACGTAGTCCAAAAATCTCGCTGTTAATCCCTGTCAGGGATTACCTGATCTATAATCTGATAAATATTTTTTGTTCTAAAAGATATTTCTCAAGGAACGATTCGAATTATCTTTCGATTATTTCGAAATATCTATAAATCATTTGAAAACTGAATTTCCGGCTTAATTTAACTTTCATTCTTATTTCTCATTAAAATTTAGTTGTGGTTGAAAAACAAAAATTAATTTAGACCGAAAATATCAAAAATTTTCCGAACATAAATTTAATCGTAATACATCATGTTAATTTCCTTCAAAAAAAATGGGATTAAAAATCAATTACGTCTTTCTGAAGAAATATTTTACAAACTTTAGATTCAAATCGGACCATTTTACCATTGTTGGAAATCAAAATCCGGCAACCTTCGGACCATTTTTAACTCCTTCGAACATATGTAAATAACAAAAATCGACTGACTGTTCCGTGTGTTTTTCCAGGAGTTTTGATGAAACTTTTTTTCCAACATAAGTGTATCTAGAAAAATAAGGTTATATCTATAATGCGTGTTCAAATCCCACTGATGATTTCTAAGTGATCGTGTCAGTGATTGCCTTAGTGATTACGCACCAAATAACTTTGGCGGTCTCAATATCAAGCACCCTTGCCTATTATTAAACCCAATACAATCACTAAGACAACATAAGTTGGATTCAAACACCCGCTATAGAGATAACCCTCATGTAGTTTTTTGGCTAAATAGTGGCCGGCCAATTTGGGAAGTATTTCGGAAATTTAAAAATCACATATTCGAATCGTTTTTACACTGACTCCTGGTTCTCCGGTCTGAATACCATCTTTATCATACGGTAAATGCCTAAATCATTTAGGCTAAATGTCTCTGTTTTCTGAACCAATTTTTTTTTAATTATTCGTATTATGAAATAATTTCTTTATCAAATTTTCATCAAAAAGCAATTGATTTATCTGAGTTAGGCCACCTAGAAGATCTAATAGAAATAAGTGGTCTAAATAAAGTTGTCATAATATTTTCTGAAAAAATACGTATAAAATTTCTCAATATTCCACTTGACTAATAAAATAATCAGAATAAACTTTCGTCTAATCAACCTTGAATATTAGAATTTTGCGTTGAGAGAACCATCTTCAAACTAATAATATCATGTTAATAGGAACAATTTTCTGCTTTTTTGATCGATAGTAACCCGTTTTTCCGGAGATTATTGTACAAAATAATAGTTTTTGAAAAATTGGTCAGTTTCTTTGAAACAACACCTGGTTAGGCGCTGATAGCATTTGTATAGCGTGTGTATTGGGCATGTACGCCTGCGCGAGGTTAGGGTGGTTTCTGTGTTAGATGTCTGGTAAGAATTAAGCTGAGTGTGAAACATAAACTTCTATGGCTAACATATTTTGAGGAACAGGTAAAAAAAGTTGAACACAGATAATTTTAAACTCGTTGGGAAATGAAAACGTATATAATGTAATTGCGTAATGAAAACGGTTTAAAATAACGTTTAACATGTTATCGTTATTTCTTCGTGTTTTTAGTTATCCAGAGTCGTCATGCAGCTGTTTAATTAAGATTTTATCAGCCGAATAGCGAATCGTAGCTCAGCGGTTTATTTTTTTGAAAATTTTAAATTTTGAATTTAGCATTGCAGCTCTGTTTTTTGGCAGGTTAAATTTGAAATTTGCATTCGAAGAATTTTGAGTCATTTCTCTTTCCGCTTTAATTTTGAAAAGGGCGCGTTTTCTTGTCTTTTTTGCCTCAAAGCTAACATTTGCGGTCAACTTTAAATTTTTTTGTCTATAATTTTCCCACCAATATTCATCCATATTTTCAGTTTTCCAAAAACTTGTTTTTTCGAAAATCGTTGTCGTCATCAATTCTTTGTCAGAACCTTAAATAAAGAGTACATCATTCATAAATTTAATTTTTATATCCCGGTCTAAGATTGCCAAAATATTTTCTTAAATTAATAATAATCAAAAACAGCAGTCGAAATTGAAAACCCTATGATTTTCAAGCCTATGCATCATCATTTTAACTACTGGAGGGCCATTTGCGTCGGTAAGATGGGATTTTTCTTAGCCAATTTGTATATATGTTAGGATTTTTTTAGCAATATCGTTGAAAGTGCCCAATATCGCAACGATTTTTTAAACACTGAGCGTTCATCAAATCTTTAACGAAGTATTCTACATGTCTCATCGCAAATCTGACAGAAATTGACGCGGAGGAGATCGAATTTTGAAAAAATTGACTGAAATAGCATATTTTTGCGCTCTAGGGCAAATTTGCAAATTATTCCAACATAATTATTGACATTTAGTTTAACCACAAGTGTAAGAATTAAATCCAAAATTATGAAATTTGTTTACGGATTGATGAATTTAACGAGGAATTGTCTGAGCTTTCCAACCGTAAAGAATTAACTCTATCATCTCTAGTTTTTTCAACAATTAGTTTCCAAACTCAGAGAAATGGACCAAAACAGTTCTTACCCTTGACCACCCCCTAATATTAAATGCCCGTTTTTTTATTAATATGGTTATATTAATTTTTAATAATTCTGATCAAAGTCTAAAAAACCGACATTTTTTGGATTTGACGAAAACTTATGTCAGACTGAAAGTATTTAGTTTTCAATATTTGGACTTATTTTCTTTATCTTAAAAAACTAACCCGTATTAGGTTTTGAATTCGATTACACTGGCACTGGTTCTGGATTTTTTGAATTTTTGAATTTCGAAGCATGAATTCATTAGCTGACTTATCAGTGTAAAATCGAAGGTATTTCTCGTCATCAAAATAATGTGAAGATTATAGCGATTTATGCCAAGCCCCTTAAAATGATCAAAGTCTCAGGAAAAATTACTTACGTGGGTCAAACTTTTTCGATATCACACGTGGAGCTTTTCCTGCAAAATTCGGACAAATCTCGCATATGCCTCTTTATCATAACTTAATCTCCAGAGTCGTGCAATGCTATAAATCTGACAGATATGGTCTTCACGGTATGTATCTTCGTCTGAGTATCTGCCGATTCTGGGGGGGGAGGGCGTGCAGTGACGACCGGCAATTTTTTGTTCTCTTTATTATCTTTTTGAAAAATATTATGGACATAATATCCTTCTTTTTCCCCATTTTCATAAATTCCCCAAAAATTAATAGTACGATTAAGTGTAACTGTTTAATTTCACATATTCACATTCACTGAGGAATTTAAGAGCTTAATGTTAAAGTGCTGACCTGACAGGCAGGTGTCCAAGCTTTAATCAAAATTATTTTTGCACCCTCAAGCTAAAACTCCCCAATTTTTACCAGAGAATAACTCGAGAAGGTTACAGCTACCGATATCCACAAACCATCGCCCCCTGATGATAATGCAAAATTTGCTTCATATTTAAAAGAATATAATCATTGTGGGGGATGCTGCGCATCGCCCAAAATGATATACTGTATAAAAATGTAAAAGTGAAACTTTTTAAGGGGGTATCCGACGCTAATTTCAACCATATAAAGCCAAAGAAGGACATCAACTCAACTCGAGCTCAAAATATTCAGACACTGCCAAGATTTTCCTCGAATATTTCAGCTCCGCTCTATAAAAAAAGTGATGGCATTTAAAAAAAATCCATCTTTGTGGAAATTGTGAAATAAAAATGGCAAAAACAATGCCCACAAAATTATATTTTTCGCCTTTGGCTTCAATAAAATGTATGTTTAATTCTTATTGCATGAACGTTGTTGAAATCAATTTTTTCCCGAAGGTCCCTATTAGGGACTCTCTAAGCTTACAGATTTGACGGCATTTTCAAATTAGTTGAAAAGGTCTAGATAAGTTGAAAAGGTTTTTGTGCCAGAAGTTGGGACCTCGCTGAGAATCCCAGCTTGAGAAATCGTTTGAACAATAGCATCTTTTTTTAACGATTTTTTAGATACTTTTCAAATTAGTCATAATATGCGTAGATTGAGATATCTGGACTTGAAAATATCTCACAAGCGGCATTGAAGACTACATGTATCGACATATTTGGTCTGTATTCCAATTAAACATCTATTCTGCTCATACAATACACTTTATAATGTCAGACATCAGGTTTTACATGGTTGATCTAAAGTGTTAAATAGAATTAATTTTGAAATTGCTGAAGTTCATCACACCCTTGACCCTCTTCAGCAATTTCAAAAATCAATTCTATTCAACACTTTGGCCGTAAGTAAATGAAACGCATTATTCAACCTCCTCACACCAAGAAACCAGAACTTCGCCTCACATCCAGAAGCCTATATATATTACCTTATATATATATAGGCGCGACTTTGAGCGCTTATCACGGGAAAACTAGAAATGATACCAATTTTTTTATTTTTCACTGATTGAGATCAAAGATAGAATTAAGTAAATAACACATAACGTTCTTGATTTTCAAGTCTGTGAACTCGATAACTGCGAGAGAAAAGATAGAATAGCTCACATTGTATTTCTTGGAAACACATACGTTTTTTACAGTTTTTTAACGTTTTTACGTTTTTTAAATATATAAGTGATAAATTTCCAAGTGAAACTCCAGCTATTTATAGCTGGTCTCAGATTTGCAATATAATATCTCGGTCGCTTACAAAACAATTATTCATATCGCCGCGCGTCAAAATATATGCAGCAAAATGTGAAAAATATTGCTAATCAGCTGATTTTTTTTTCGATAAATGTAAACTTTATTTCAAAGATTTTTGTACAAAAAACAGAAAAATAAGATAACATAAATTGAGGTTTGAAATCCCGCTTTTAAACACCCCGTATGTCCGAGGTGTTAGGCAGTCTTTGGTTTAACGATTTATGTGTGTGAACTTATGTAGCTACTTTGCATGAGCTCAAAATCTGACTCGATTTGTCTTTGTCAGCCATATTAAGTTGAATTTTCAATTATTTCGAAAAGTAATTTTTTTTAATTTTTTTTTCATTATTTTGAGTTTCATAAAAATCACTTGTGAAATTTTTTTTCTTCGTATAGAGACTGCAGAAGAAATTAACTTATCTCAAAAAAATCCTCAAATACTTTCGTAAAACGAGCTTGCTCAGAATTTTGATATTATCTATTGTTTCACACAATTAATTTTTTAATTAATTTTGGCGTTAATCTTAAAAAAAGTATGCAAAAATTTCTTTTGAACAGCTTATCGTAGAAAATTCTGAACCATATTTTTGGAAATTAAATTGAAAACTCTATGCCACATTGGAATTGTGGGTCTGTGACGATGTTATTTTTGCGCCGTTTTGTCCTTGGAAATTTGTTTTGCCTTCAAATAGTTAATGGTTGTGAGGAGGTTAATGAGCCAAATTTGGTTTCAAAGAGATGACATCGATTTTCAGAATTCACAAATTTACTTTGAAAATGCTTATTCAATATTTGAAAAAATTTATGAATTTCAATCAAGTCAGAATGAATATATATATAGTGACTTTTGTCATAATTTCGAATGAATTTCTGGGCCGGAGGTCCTAGTATTGTTTAAGATAACAATTGAACTCAAATTTGGCTGCTTATACCAAAATATGGGAGAATTGCACATATTATTGAAATTTTGACTCTCGTTGGACAAAAAACCCTAAAAATTAAAATTAAAAATACAATAAATTTTTCAAAATCAATATAAAATTTTTGATAATTACAATAATATACTATTGTGAGAAGTCTCTGATTTAAAATTGTTTTCAAACGAGTTAATTCTATTTGAATGCACGGTAAATGTAACGCAAAATCTTTTTACGTATTTTTAGGGTTGATCATTTTTAAGAACCAATAAAATCACAGTATGTAAAATGTTTAAGCTTTGGCTAGCTAACCCATTCAAAATAGGATAAAACAAAATCACCACCATATTCTTAAACGCTAGCTAATCATCATGCGTATGATCTGGTGCGATCTTGAGCAAAACATCTGCTAAAATCAGACATACTATTAAAAAAGTGTTTTTTGAACATACCACAGTACATTTTCAGTTTTTGCATCATTTTTTTAATACGATACATGATAACAAAATTCTGAAGAAGACAGTTTAGGAGAGTACCTGATGATCCATTTTATATGTCTTAACTTTTTCTGCAGTTTTATATCGAAGTTTATTCTTTCACGAGTGATTTTTCTGAAACTCAAAATAATAAAACCAAATTTATTTAAAAAAATTATTTTCCGAAAAAAAAATCAAAGTAGGCCAACAATGACAAATCGAGCAAATATGGAACATAAGGTGAAACTAATTTTGAGTTTTTGCGTATATTTTGACGCACGAGGATGTGAATATTTGTTTTTTGCCGATCGAGATATAACATTTTAAGTATGAGACCAGGATGAAATAGCTAGGGTTGTACTTGTGAATTTGTAACTGATATGTCATTTTTAAAACTGTGTGGTTATCGGACGACAAAGGGATGATTGAACCTCTATTCTTGCTCGCATTTATCGTGTTTACAGACTAAGAATTTGAAAAAATGTTATAAGTTGTTTAATAAATTCTATCCTTGATTCCAAAAAGTAAAAAAAAATTATTGATATTAATTCCAGTTTTCCCGTAATAAGCGCACAAAGTAGCGCCTTGAAATAGGCTTTGGGGTGTGAGGCGAAGTTCTTGTTTTTGGGTGCGAGGAAGTTGAAAAGTTTTAACTGCAGGTTTGAAGAATATCCAGCCGTAAAACTCTCAAAATTTGGATAGGAAAAAATCTGAGATACATTAGTTTTCAGTTATTTGAGAAATGTATATTAAGGGCTTCGGTGTATTTTGACAGATTTGCACTTTTTCTATTTTTTTCTCTTGATAGGAAACTTTTTGCCACTTTGAAATTTTCTGATAAAAACTTTTTTGAACGAAAGTTGACACTTTTGAGCTTCCTTCGTATAATCTGATTTTTTTCAGATCGATTATTTTCACTTTATAAATCGTCCTTTAAAAAAACACTCAAAAAACGGGAGATTTAGGTTGAAGGCGTAAAATTGAGGTTAAATAAATTTTTTATCTATATTAATTAGCATCCAAAAAAACGGTCTCGACTACCGAATTCGATTTATTTTATTTGGTTTCATACTATTTCTACGTCAAAATCGAAAATTTAAAATTTCCAAAAAATTCGAATAAAAATAAATTTTGGCACATCGTAAAAAATATTTTTTTACATGAGATGAATGAAATAAATGGAATTCGGTAGTCGAGACGACTTAAGAATTTGTCAAGTTTGAGTGTTATAATTTTTTCTTATTTTTGATAAACGAAGAACTCAACCGTAGTTTCGTTGCTAAAATTATGATTCAGAGTATAAACAATAGCGAAGAAACAAAACGAGAACATATTTGATTAAGTAAAAGGCTGCATTCTCAATATTTTTAAACAAGAAATGAGGAAAATTTTCAAAATATTTCCAAATATTTTTGACCAAAAAATCACAAAACCATGTCATATGATTTTTCAAAAATCATATAAAAAATATGTGGTCACTTACGCGAAAAGTTGAAGTGACCATTTTGAAGAATGTTTTTCGTTGATTTGAAACAAATATTGCAAAAAAATTTGAACGAAAAATAATGCATTTTTTTATATTGTTCGGTTCTTTTCTCAAAAATTTTTCATAATTTGTCGAATTCGAAAAATTTAATTCGAACTCAAATTTTTTTAAAAAAGCTTAAATTCGAAAATTTTCTAGTTACAAAAGTTGCCTAGATTATGAAAAATTACTTTGATGGTATATTGAGAAGAATATATTAACCCAGTAAACAATTTTTCATCAAGAGCCCAAATCCGTATCTGTCAAAATGCACCGAGGCCCTTAAGTCGTATTTGGTGACTCTTTTGCTTTTTTTATGGAAAAGATCATTTTTGATTTTACCAAGAGGGCCCTTGGGGCGGTAACCGGCGGTCCCTCACCATAGTTTATGGTCAATAGACATGGGAAAGATCATTTAAAAGATTTTGTAAAAGATGATGGATTTTTAACATGCATTACTGGTTGTCTTTTAGCATATTTGTTTTTTCTTTTATTGACCACAGTGGGTGAGACCAATAGGCAACAGTGACCAATGGGCAACAGTGAGACCAATGAGCGACACTTTTTCGCAGATTTTATTTTTTCAGACCTATGCGACCAATGGGCAACACTCTGAAATCTTTTGGTGAAATCGATGATTATTAATTGATAGTACAATTTGATAGTATCAACTTGATACAGAATCCAGATACTCCAAAAACCTTTGAAAAATTACAATAGTCAGATTATAAACTTTTTAATTCACTGGTGAATAAGAGCATAATGGTCTGACCATTTTAATTTTATGATGTTTTGAAAATAGAACATTCTTTTACTTGATTTTCAACATTTCTGACAGTATTTATGGAATTCCATTAAACATATTTTTTTCATGTTATAACAATTACCCCAAAATGTCCTTTGTGAAATAGTTAGCCATTTGCGGCCGGTTGGATTTCCTTGTTGGTTAAGCTAGAACTTATGTCTAACCACTATTGAACTAAGACTACCGGTTCACGCTAGTTATTACTGCGGTTGACCATGGTCAAAATGTGAAGTGAAAATGTACCGGGACTTTAATAGGGTTCGGATGCAGGCATCAGCAAGCCAGTTTATGTGACTAGCTTAACTTGATTTGCCTTGACGTTACCAAAAATTTCCAAGAATTTCCTGTTCGGATGAGATAAAATGCAAATTTCCACGCACTTGGCTTTCTTAAATATAATTTTTGTGGTCCCTTTTGAAAATAATCACTTAAGGTAATACAAAAATGTGCCATTGATTGATTCCAAATTCAATATACACAAAAAAATGATGTCTTCGATTTTGTTATTTTCGTTATTAAATTGACCGTCTTGGCTGGGACCTCCAGAAAAATTAAAAACATTTTTTAAATCACTACAGGGGGGAAGCATTATTGCCGAAATTTCGGAAATCGCCGAAAAACCTACGCAATTTCACGATTTTTAGCTAAAATACTTCCAGTGCCAATATTGCCGAATTAACCTATATCGCCGAATTTGTTTGAAATTTAAATCTCAAATTACTTTATGAACGTCATGAATGACGTGGCGTCATTTCCAGGATTGACTTTCCCAAATCTTGTTTTTAAAGTTTAAACTTCTATTTGATTGCCTTTGATGAAGTATTTAATTCTACGCATTTTGGTGATTTACTTCACACTAATCTATTGTGAAACTTCTTATAAAATTCAAAAATTGTTGGACATATAAAGTCATTTCGAACGCCAACGCGTTATTTTCATTTTTTGAATAAAGAATTTTATCGACGAATTTGCTAATATCGCCGAAATTTTTTAGCAAAAAACTTTCGGCGATATTGGGCGCCCCCTGTATTTTGTTTTTAAATTTTTAAATATTTTTTTTTGTCACAGAAAAAAAAATTTTGTTAAAAAGCGATTTCTTGACAAAAGTCTTACGAAAAAAATGTCTTTTTTCGTTATAAATTGTTTTGTTGATATTTTTTTCTTAAAAAAATGTTTTTTCTGTAAAATATTTCTGTTCAATGAAAATTTTTTGTGTAACATATTTTGTAAGAAAATGTTTGGTAAAAAATTTTTTATTAAAAACATGCCTGATTTACTACCACACCCTTCTGAACGATACACTATTATTGAGCAGTTTGCGTAGTTTGTTATGAAGTTTCCCTTCTTTGAACCCGCATGATTAATTACTGAAATTACTGAGTCGAATCGCCTGATGAAATTCTTGGCAAAATTAGTAAATTTATTAAAAATAAATGGTTTTCCTTTTGGTTTTTCCCTTCTTCCGAATTATGATGCATTGATTTCAATTAGGTGACGTTAATAGCCTTATTATACACGTAAAAAGTCTCAGTCTCCCGCTTTTTCTAAGTCTCATGCTGTGACCACCTTAAACAACGCGAAAATGACCGCAATTTTGACCACGGTCAATCCATTTTAGCATTTTGGGCCCGAAGACCCTGCATTTTACCAGAAAATGAATATGCGACCCGGTGATGGAATGAACCGGAAAATTGAAAGATTATGGTTAATCAGTTCGAATGACAGATTTTTAGCTTTTTTTAAATTGATATTTCTAGCTAGAACTTTTTAGGGACGATTGAATAATCAAAAAATATAAACCGCAAGTTTCTGCGAGAATTAATCGTTCAAGATCATTTTTTCCCTGGACATGCTGCATAGCTATGCATAGCATGACGACATTTTTTTTGTTAAATATTATAGAATCATTAATGAAGTTTCAAATTTTATTTGAAGTTATAAATTAAGTTATTTTTATATATTATTTTTCAACTAAAAAGGTTTTCAGCCAACATTTTTAAATTTTAAAA
>SCLH01000696.1:0-11190 GCA_004367855.1 Oikopleura vanhoeffeni | reverse complement strand
TTCCCCAGCACATTACTGGAAGCACCCACAATCCCCTTAATGAAGTTTCAAATTTTATTTGAAGTTATAAATTAAGTTATTTTTATATATTATTTTTCAACTAAAAAGGTTTTCAGCCAACATTTTTAAATTTTAAAACAAATCAAAAAAAAATAGTATTTACTACGCCTTTCGTGTTTATTCCATCTTCATGTGAAGAATTAAAGTTAAAAAACCCAAATTTGAATTTACTCTTCGGCTTTTGAAAACAACTTATCCGATTATGGGCCTCGGTGCATTTTGACAGATTTGCACTTTTTTTCAATTTTTTTTGTCTTTATGGGAAACTTTTTGTCACTTAGAAATTTTCGGATTAAAACTTTTTCGAACACAACCCACTTTTCAGCTTACTCTGTATAATCTGAATTTCTTCAGATTGATCTAGGGTGATCTAGGAGATTAAGGCTAAAAAAATGTATATCATGACAGAATTTCCACAGAACGGTTTTAAAACGGTATAAAATTTTCGCAGTTTATCGATTTTGCGTAGGCGGAATGAGAATTTTCTGATTTAAGGGGGTGGGCGTCGTAATTTTTTGAGCCCTTGATATAGATATTGAAAGGTCTTGCGAATTGCGTATCTGCTTTGCGATATAAACTCTAAAAGCGAGTAAAGTTTGTAATGTCTATTATTGTAGAAGAGCGAGCTTATATACAGAACGTGAAGCCATAAGGTGGCGCGTGTAAGTGATTCCCAGGCCTCAACACACACGAGTCATTAATCGTGACTCATGTGTTGTTCAGAATGGTATGCCATAGGGTGGCCTGTTGATACATAACCATATACTCAACAAACAACATGGAGTCATGATTAATGTACTCAATGTTATTAAGAAATGGTATGCGAAGCATGATGATCATCGTGAGTCATCATGACTCACGATGATTATTGATGCGTTCATCTCATGAGTCATACTATGACGTCAATAATTTGAGACGTCATATTTATGACGTCATAATGTGATGACGTCATTCTTAAGCCTGAGAAGGCCCGACGAGTCATCTGAGGTGAGAAGATATTCTAGAATCTTTCTCACACTAGTGAGTTCTCGGGGCGATGCGAGCTGACGTGCTCTCTCGAGGAATTTGAAGTGATTAGATATTTAAGTAAAAAGATTATAAACGTAGGTGAAGTGTAATTGCGTCAAATTAAAAATGTTGTAGGATTGAAGTAAATTAGGAAATATTTATTTCCGTGCAAATGATTAACGTTACGGATGAAAAAATAGTGAATTTGACGCAAAAAAAATTGAAATTATTTAGAAAAAAATATTTTTGGCGATAGCGTTCATAAAAAAAATATTTTTGCCATAATTTTCAGATTCGAAAATTTGTATTTAATGAATTTCATTGTTGAATTTTTAGAATTGTAAAAATTAAACCTTTCAAATTGATTAAATACGAATGTTAGATAATACAATAAGAAAACAATCATAAAAAAAAACATTAAATAGAAATTAAATATTACTTAAAATAGGATGTTTCTGTTTCCATTATCCTGTTCCAGCATATTAAAATTCGGAATTGGCGATCCATCAGCATCTTTATTTGTTCGTCAAGCGGTGTAGATGTGTCGAAAGGATATCCTGCCAAGGCATTTAAGAGTATGAATAGATTCAGAGGGGACCGTCAACGTGTGGTGAACTTCGTAGCCATATCTGTTGGTGGTGGTGGCGAAAAAATGCTCGACTTCCTCGAGCATATGGCCATTGGTCGGTGAAAATTCATTGGTCATACCAGGGATCTCAGGGCCAAGAATTGTGAGCCCTGTTGCACAAATTCACAAGTGTAGGGCTGATAACTCGCTGGTTGCGAGGTACTTCCGCTTAGTACCACCTGTTCATCAATGACCGAGTCCGAAGAACCTAAACCAAAATACGCGGCTGCACAACCGCAACTGGAATCTCTTTCACAATGGCGGCTAATTCTTGGCATTGAGTGCTCCTCATTGGTCTCATTATGGGATGGGAGCGTTGACCAGCAATGAATCTTGGTGCGGTTTACCTTCATTTTTACAAGAAAAATTCTAGAATTAAAATTTTGTGGTTTAAAGTAGATTTTGGCTATTTTTATACAGAGAATTTCTTTGATGATTAATTATTAGAAAGTATTACGAAAAAAAATATTTGAGAATCATTTGGCATTGAATTTCATTGAGATGAAATTTTTAAGTTTGATTGCTAGAGCCGATTTTCGCACGAAAAAAATGTCTTAGGCCAAGCGCATGTTGGCGTCGTGGTCTGCAATATTTTTTTGTGCGAAATCAAGAGCTGATGTTGCAATTTTTTTAACTCTGACGTCCTCGGCTCGAGAAGATGAGTTACGTAATAAGTATGATGTGACTTAATAGGACTGTCGAGAATGACGTAATATTTAAATAAATGTCTAAATAAGGAAAAAAAAAATTGAACATATCTTATTGAAGTCATGTCATGATTAATGGACGTTTAGTAGGACGCGGTAATTTTTTTTATATTAAAATTCATGATTGGATAATGTAAGTTAGTTTGTGATATAATTGGGAAATTTAATTGGTTTGTGAAATCTTGAATGCGTTTATAAGACCACCGTTTTGAAAAACAATTGATATTCTCATGATAATGTTATATTTTGTGAGGGTCTTCAGAAATTCAATTCTTTTTGGGTAAAATTATGGTATTTGTGAGGGCGTTTATTAGCACGCATCTTTAAAAAAGCGATTGGAATAAGTCGAATCACCCAGTATTTAAAACATGATCCTAATGAATAATTTATAGAGACGAATGTTTTGTATGAGGAGTAGAGTGGTTGCTCGTGTCTCAGTTTTCTGTGTTTTCTCGTAGTTTTCTAGTGCAATCTGGTAAGTAACTAAATTCTTCTTGAAATTGAGTCATTGAACAGTTGTCCGGTGACATCGCTGTGTAGCAAATACTGTTATTCTTTTCAAGGCAAAGGAACGCTAATATACAAGAAAAGGATGAAAGTATACAACAGTTATCGTTTTCTATTGTTCGAGACGAAATTGTCGAGAATTTTTCAGAGTTTATAGTGTCTGTTGTTATTTGATCTGATTGTAAATTGTTTCTGTGCTAAAATTTCAAGGTATTGTAGAGTTTCCATTAAGTCATCGTCGTCCTAATTCATGATGTTTCAAATTTGTGTGTAATTCGTTCCGGAAAGGAAACGGAGTTTCGTTTATTGACATCTGACGATTTTTCTGGAATGGACACAGTTTATGTCGGGTTACGAGTATTAACAGGACAAGACCCAATTGAAAGGAAGAGAGTTCTACGAAATTTTGTGGCTTATCTGTCGTTTTGTGTTCTTTGAAAGGACTTCCGACCTGCGACGGTTATTTTTAGCATTTTGCAATCCATATGCTCCAATAGAATATTATATTGCAAAGAGCTGGAAGAGCAACATAGTTGCTAGGGGTTTTTGATCATTCTGAAGTAAACCATTATTTCGTAGATTGGATGATTAATTGAAAGGCAGCAAAAAATTCCTCATTTTTTCGTCCAGATCAAGTCGAATTCTTGGCATCATTAATTAAAAAGAATTAATTTATGATACATTAATATCGGTTATGACAAAGCTGACACCCAATGAATCTCATGGTGGCACATTATTTTTCAAAAAATGCTAGAAAAATCTAGAATTTTCAAAAATTCGAAGTATTTTTTGCTTGTACCCTGCATTAAAACGTATTCTACATGATAGAACATTTTTATGGTGAATATACCACGAAAACGATGCCATGAATTTAAAATTATCGAAATGTCTTAATCGGTTTCTTAGAAATTTCAATTATTTTTAGAAGCAAAAATGTTAAACCTAATTATCGAATTGACGCTAATTGATTACAATTTTGATTAGCTGTAAGCCAACTTTTTTGATCAGTGAAATCTCAGCTTCAATTAGTGGGTACTTTTGTTTCCGATCAGACGAACTTTTTTTTCGAACTTTTCATTTCCGGTTTACTTATAGTCATATTTCTGAATTCTAGGGTGAAATTCAGAAATTCAAGCCAACATATTGACGAACTATATTAATCTACCCTGAGTCGAAAAAAACGGTCTTTTCTGAAATCCGTCTAGGAGAAGTATCACTTTTGAAGAGAAAAATTGTAAAAATCGGCGTTCAAAACGATTCTAGAAAATTTAAGAGCGAAATCCAAAAAATGCGGCCAAACATATTAGTGACCTCACTCTTCCGTACTCTGTGTAATTTTGAGACGCTTTGTATGTGGGGTCTAAAAGAAGATATATATTAAAAACTGTTTAGTGTTCAAGAATGACTCACCACCTGGTGGTGTGATGTAACAATGTTAAGTTTAGATATGAATTCCTTAGGCGAAGGCTAGACTATAAACGAGTATTCTCAGATTTTTCACAACTGCCTAGAATTATTATGAGGCGGGATTGAAAGGTACCAGATTACGACCCACCTCCTTAAAATGCTCTTTTCGTACAGAAATATGATTTTTTGGAATTCCGGCTATATGGAACAAATGATTCCCATCCTGAAATAACCCGTTTGTCAACTCGAATAAAAATCCAAGACGGTCAGAGATAACCGTTACAGCCTAGATGATCATTTTTACTTTATAAATCGTTTTGAAAAAAAACACTCAGAAAAAAAGCGCGTTTGTAAGTTACGTGTCTAAATTACAGTAAAATTTATTTCTTTTTTTTATTAATTAGGAACTCTAATATACGGTCCTGTCGACTGTTGAAAATTTATTAAATTGAAATTCATACGATTTTTAAGTCAAAATCAAAAATTAAAATTTTTGAAAAAGTCGAAAAAAACCGAAATTTTAGCACATCGAAAAAAATATTTTTTTCATGAGTCAAATGAAATAAATTTAAAACGGTCAACAGGTCGGCTTACCAATTAAGCAAAACTCGGTGGAATAATTTTTTCTAATTCTTGACTAAGAGGGCTTAACTTCATTTCGCGCAAACCGAAGAAAGAAAACGAAAGCATATTTAAATATAGTGAAAGTAGCAATTCTCAATATTTTCAGCTAAGGATTCCAAAAAAATGAGTTTGAAAATTTTTTAAAAAAAAATGAGAAAAATTTTCGAAATATTTCTAATTATTTTCGATCAAAAATCATTAAACCATGTCATATGGTTTTTCAAAGAGCATATAAAAACTATGTGGTCACCTAGTCGGAAATTTAAAGTACCCATTTTGTAGAATTTTTTTGTTGATTTGAAACAAATATTTGAAAAAATAAATTGAGCGAAAAATAAGGCATTTTTTTCATTATGTTTGGAACTTTTATCAAAAATTTTTCATAATTTCTCGAATTCGAAAAGTTAAATTCGAACTCAAAATTTTCTTAAAAAGCCATAATGCAAAAATTCGCTAGTTACAAAAGTTGCCTGGATTATCAATCATCACTTTGATGGTATATTGGGAAGAATATATCAATCTAGTGAAAAAATTTTCATCAAGAGCCCATATCGGTATCTGTCAAAATGCACCGAGGTCCTTATGCACTTAGATAACTCAAACTGAGCACAAATATGTATAGAAAAATATATTAAAAAAAATGTCCGAATCAAACCATTCTTTCAAATTTTTTAACAAAAACTGATAATTAAACAATTTCAGTAATCTCAGAAAAAAATGCAAAAAAATGGTCCGATCGGACGAATTATTTTTATTTTATTATTCACTAGATATTTGTGCTCAGTTTGAGCTATCTGAGAACCAAATCAGATGAGTCGTTTTCAAAAACCGAATTATATACAAAAATTTTAGCTTAAAAGGGGGATAAAAGCCCCAACAAGTACCGCGGTAAACCGTTATAGTTATGGAAATAAATAAATTTTTAGTCGCAGTGTTGATAATGTAACACTTTAGACTAAAAAGCGCGCTGCAATTAATTATTAAAAGTGCAACATCTGATCTGATCCAATATGGACTATATCCCTTTAACACCTTTTTGTTAATCTAGGATGTGCGGGCTGAGAGAGCCAATCCTAACACTCCTAAGACCCCTCCTAGCCACTCATGAGGGCGCTTATCAGCCCGCACATCCTAGATTAACAAACTGGTTTTAAAGGGATATTATATGGTTGATAAATTCCTACCGGTCGATAATATCCGATAATTTAAATTTCACCCCTCATCGATCCGATCCGGTATGACTTTCATTTTCCTCATGCCGATCCCTTGGTAACTAGCCTCGCCACAAATTTGATGAAAGATCTCAATTTTTTTATTTAACCATTGCTGATAAAATTTTCTTTCATAAAAATTACGCAAACACTATGTTTTGAGTTACATGTCGAACGATATTTTCATGCAAATAATTGACAAAACGTTCGAATTTACCTGTAAAAAGTGTTATCATTCTTGAAATTTCAGTTGCAGCAAAAATAATTTGACCAATTCAATATCAGAAGAAAACGTTGGTCAAGATAATTTTTTTTCGGCGAACAGGACTAATGCAACAAATAATTGCATACAAAGAAAGCATTTCCGGTCAGATATGAAATAGGCAAAAATTCTAATTCACAAAATTAAAGGAACTCTTTAGTTCTTTTTTAGTCTTTGCGGTTTGTTTCGACATTCGCTAACCTCAAATAAAAAACCATTATTTTAGGCAAATGAGTTGATTATAAGCAGTAAAATGCTCAGAACTTGATAGCGAACTTAATAACGACTGAATTAAAATTAAAATAGAATATTTTGAAAATTTAGTTTAAAATTTTTTATTTTTGAATTAAAAGGAAATTCTTTGTAGAGTAAGGATTTAAGCAATAAACAGTTAGTACAATTTGTACTGTACAAATTTATGAACAATATAAAAATAATTTTATTAAGATTTTTGAAAATTCTTTTTGAAAATTCCCTTGATTGTTTTTGAACTTGAATTTCTAAAAATTAGTTTATATAGGATATTTAGGATTTTCGAAAATGCTAATACTGTAATAAAAAGCGAAACTGTCAGATAACCATGGGAAATAATAAAGAAACCCTTACAGAATTTTAAGGATTTTAAAAAAGCTGTTTTCCAAGACATTTTTCATCGTGATTTTCCATTTAATTAATGTTATTTCGAAAAATCATGTCATTGTGTGTATTGAAAGCATATAATTTTACAAGAACGGGCTCAAAAAAAAAGAAGTTACAAATTTATAAACAACTCAATAATAATTTTTACAGCATTTTCAGGAACGTTAAGAGCTTTTTTCCAAGTAATTTTCATCACTATTCCCGTTTTAATTAATCTAATTTCTAAGAATGATGTCGTTTTATGTATTGAGAGCAATTTCTTTTACAAGTACGGGTTTGAGAAAAAAGAAGTTTCAAGTTAATAACGAATTCAAAAATGCTTTATACGGCTTTTTCGGGAAATTTGACAACCTGTTTTTCGAGCCGTTTTTTATCGTTATTTTCGTTGTAAATCCATCATTTGGAAATACCTTGGAATTTTTAAAGTGGGAACGCCTTGTCTTTGTGTTGTAAATAAAAGTTCAAAAATTTCAAACCTCTTGACACCCAGATACATTGTTCACGTAACTCACTTATCCACGTTTGTACTCAAAACTCTGATTTTAATTTTTCTGACTAAAATTGATTTTTTAATTATTTTTAAACAAAAATATCGATCAATCTGAGTTGATTTTTTGGAATTTTTTGTACGTGCACTTTTGGTATAAATTTGTTTGCAAAATACCAGGTTAACGTTAAAGTCAGCTTTTCCGAATTGTGATATACTTTTTCATGCAACAAAATATCTACAGAAATATTTATTAACCCTCAAAGGTACAAAACACGACAGTTCAGCAAAGTAACTTTTGCATTTTACCACTCATCACGTCAATTAATCATCATTTATTTGACCACCATTCAGAATGGTCCATTCTATCAAAAGTTTGCATTTCAGTTAACGGAAAACGAATAGATATTCAAATACGTTTTATCCACGTTTGTAGACTTGCTCCAGGTCTACATATGTATGGTTTATTTATTTTTCTAATAAATTGCAAACTTTCGTTTAAGATTTTCGGTATTTTTGCACGTTTCTGGTAATAAGCACTCACTTATTTAAAGATTTTTATTTTTACTTACTTGATGAAAATTTTCTCTGGAACATTCCGTATAAGGTTAATTTATATTTTCTTTATGTGACTCAAAAAACCCTCATATTTAAAAATTCAGTACTGAATCTATGTATAAGCGTGCAATAGTAACAATTGGACCGAAAATATTCTCAAATATAATTTTATTTTTCTGATTTTTTCAAACAGAAAATTGGTATTATTTTCGTTTTTTTTGACGACCAGAAGATTTAAAAGCATCTTTTTTACGATGGAATTCGTTGGCACGCATTAGTTAATTTCGAAGATAGCGAGGGACCTCCGAATTATGCGAAAACAGAACAAACTGTCAAACAACAAAAATATAAGTGAAAGCCGGAATTTTTTTACCTTGGGTCAAACATTTTTTGTTTTTCACTTTTACTTACGCTATTTTTTTTCCGTCCATAAATGTTTTTAATTGTGATTTTTGCCATAATTAAAAACCATCTCAAATTCTGTTTTTGCCCTCAATTTTTGATGCTAAGATCTTTTTGCATTTTTGAAATTTATTTAAAGTTTCTACAGTGTGTCACATTTATGCTTATAATTTTAGAGTTTTGCTGGAACCTGATTAACACCGCTGATTGGTCAATGAGCATTTAAGTCTGTGAAGCTCCTACGTGTTTGTAAATTTGAACGTTTTGATTCGTGAAGGTTAGCTCCTGCAAACAAGTAAGATTATAAGCAAAAATGTGACATGGTGTACATAAGGTCCAACTCTATCTTTAAAATCAACCATTAAAGTCGGTTACTACTAAATGCGTCATTTAACTAAGCGCCATTTAATCAAAAGTTAGCATTTCAGTTCACAGAAAACATATTCCAAGCGTAAGCATTTTGCCGTATTGTATTGGATTTTAAAGACCCTAAATCTCACAATTACGGTCATTACTTTGCAAATTATCAGTTTATTCATGGGCAGTTTATGCCCATTTTGTCAAGGTCAAAATACAAAACATTGCTGTTTTTCATATAATCAACATAAATTAGAACCTTCAAAATGCATATTTGTCTAGGAATGACAAATGGTTCATGACAGTTGGTATTTCCACGTTTTCATGACGTTCAAAGCAGATTGAAACTCTCAAATGTCCAATAGTTTTTTCGTCGGCCAAAACAGGCAAATTCAAGTTTTGAGAAACATTTTTTCGTCAGAATTTATTATTTTTTCGTCAACAGAGCGGTTAATGTACTGTGTTGTAGTAAAACAAATTTACGACTTCTTTCAAATATTTAAAATTTTTGTCATTTAAGAAATTATTCAATGTTTTTACGGCTCATATTCCATTTTTTTGATTTTCAATTCAAGGTTTGCCGGATAAAGAATTTTGAAGAGAAAAAATATTCAGGCGAACAAAAATCTGACAAAGAAAAATTCTTACAAATAAATGTTTTCCCATCATCGAGAATAGTCTCACAAATTCAAATATGTCATTTCCCAATAATATGGGGAAGTTGTCAGCTACAGTAGAATATGAGGCCCATACTTTTAATTTTATTGAAATTTTTAATTCACTAGCTTACGGTTTTTAACGCTTGGAATCACAGAGCCGATATCCCCTATTCACACTTTTGTTAATATCCCGGCCCTGATTAGGAAACGTAGTGTGTTTTTAAGTAAGAGGGCCGAGATATTAACAAAAATGTGAATAAGGGATATATCGGCCTACCTAAAACCTTCTAAAATGGGCAAAATAAATGTCACAGAATTGTTTCTTCCGAATACAGTATAAAGAATCTTGCGGTGATTCCGAAAAAAATACTCAATTTTTTTTTGATATTTGGTTCGAATATTACGGAGAGTTGATTTTTTGAGATTTTTCGTCAAAGTTTACTTCGGAGAAATTATTTCGAAACTAACATTAAATACAAATGTAGATAAGCCACTTTTTAAGAAAGTGTTTGGTTGCCAGCAAAACACTAAGATTAAAGTTTATTCGTATCTAGGGACAGATATTTTTTTTGGAAAGTGAAATTTCAAAATTTGCGATTTGAGTATTCATTCAAATATAAAATAATGTAATCAATCAAAAAGTGTCCACACTGTTCACTTGATTACTATATCAATTTAAAATATAGTAAAAAGTGTAAATAATCTGCTTTTATGTGAAAAATAGCAAATTTTTCATTGTAAATCCGTGATTTTTTCATCATTTTTTTTTACTTTTTTCGAAAATAACTTTTGAATTGATGATATAAAAACTCTATATCGGATTAAGTGTGACGTAAGGAGATATGTGCGTTGAGTAACCATAAAAAACAAAAATTTTTGAAGGACTGACGATGAGCGCACGCCCCCCTATCACGTGATATTCTACACCTTAGTTTTCCAACTATATTTGCTAAAACTTAAATCAAAATTCGATTGATTGATGCCAAAATATAACTTTTCAACTTCCCTAGTGCAAAAGTAATTGGAGCTTCAACTACCTTGAGCTTTCTGTAAACAACGTCCAAAGTAGAGCCGATATATCGGCTCTGGTGCCTTATGCGGGTGACTTTTTTTTCTGTGATTCCAGGGGTTAAGCAGTACTGTAGCTGACAACTGTTTGAAATGTCTTTTGTACCGAAATTCATATTTTATCGAGGGCTACAGTTTCAACATAAATTAAGAAAAATTTTTCAACGACAAAAATTGCCGCTCCTACTTTATATAAGTTTCAAAAATATTCTTAATATAGATATCTCCTTATCACACTTTTGTGCATATCTCGACCCTGATTAGCAAACGTAGTGTGTTTTAAAGTAGTAAGGCCGGGATATGCACAAAAGTGTGATAAGGAGATAAAGGGCCATCGGGTGAGAGATCTGGATAATTAAATGGTGCAAAATTCGAGAATATGATTGCGTGGCTGCATAAATTTCAGCAAATTTCATTGGCTTATAATAAAATTCGGATTTTAAGCTCTATTCCGCGTTGTTTGTATTTTTCAAATTATCACAGTTTGAAACCGAAGGTTCTTCATCTACATAAAGTTATCTTATTAAGGGGGTAGCGGTCGCAATCTTTCTAGGGTACTTTGGTGTGTAAAAATAGCACGAAATTGCTAGGGAACACTCAGAAAGC
>SCLH01000695.1:247991-269743 GCA_004367855.1 Oikopleura vanhoeffeni | reverse complement strand
CGTTTCATTGCTACTGGCTGACGATGAGCTGCATCCAAATTTGCTCAGTTCGTAAAAAAAATAAATTTGTAAATTAAAATGAGATAATTGGAGGCTAATGAGCTTAGCAAATAATTCGAAACTGTTAAAACCCCTTAGTTGAAGAAAGGCGTTTAGCTTGGGTCTAGGTATTTTAAACAAAAAAAAAACGTCCTAAAGATACCTTCAAGATCCTTCACTCAAAAATAATGATACAGTTGAGTGAATGGTCAAACTGCCTGTTTAAGGACTCCCTTTAAACGCACGCTAGCAGGACTTTTTAACCCTAAGCAATTTTACCAAACTGTCCATTTAAACACACACTACTGTAGTGAATTATTAATTAAATTAGGTAACAAATTAATTTTGAAACCAATTTTAGTGAAGTTGTTTTCACCCCCAGCGCGTGTGGTGAATAACGAGTAGGAGTGTGGTAAACTAAAAAGTGGTAAATCACCCTACAGCGCCCTTCGCCTAGAGAAAAGCAATTCACCTTACAGCGCCCTTCGCCTAGAGAAAAACAATTCTCGCAATTTCATCGCCGAACTCCACCCAGTATTTTACCTAATTAGTTACATATTTCATGTCAGTTACAGTTATTTCTTTAATAAGTAAAAAAATAAAAAACAACCTACTTCAAGCATCGATTAGGAATATCAAAAAAAATTTCTTACCAAACAATTCAATTTTAACCTTGAAATATTTTTTTTAATTTTGAAACTAATCAATTATTGACTTAAAATTTTTTTTTCAATTTTGAAACTAATCAATTATTGTATATCCTGCAAGAAAAATAAAATTCAGTAAATTCCGGCTTGAAATTATAAGTTTATTTTTTCAAATGATCTTACAAAAGCTCTGGTGGTCACCATTATTTGTCAAAAATTCAGAATTTCGATAGATTACAAAAATAAACTCTATTCATGATAAGCTTAACTGCCATTGGGTGAACGATTTTTTAGGTGAATTTCGTTCAGAAGTTGATTGGTCAAATTCGACTTTATCAGATTATCGAAATTAAGCCTCCATTGAAATTCCTAGGTCAATTTTTTACGCGGACAGCCTATATTTGACTCAAATTTTCAAGCAAATAGGACGTCTAAATAAGCTTTATTAACAATCAAGGAAAAAAATATTGAGGATAAAGCTTCGTTAAAGCGTTTTTAACACTGAAAATGCCGATCCTGAGGATTTGTAAAATCAAATGAGCAAAAATGTACACCAAGGTTTTTTAAATAGGGCGGAAGTCGCCACCTTCTATCTTTTACGGTTTACGTTAACAATATGTAACTTTAGCGATAAATATCAATTAAACGGTTTATTAGCAAACTGACATTGAAAATTACACGTTCTTTCTCTATTATTTTATTTATGTTCGATTTATCTCTTATTTTTTGTAAGCGAAAAATAATTTTCGCTCTTTTTTTTCGGTCGTTTCTCTGAGACTGGGCTTTTTCCCGTCAATACGATTTTTGATAAGAATTTGATCTTATTTTTTTTGTCTCAGTTAAATCGTCTTAAATAAAATCTTGCATCATGACGAATATTATGCCGTTTTTGTCAAGAAGAATATTTTTATTCCTTACGAACAAAAATAAATTAAGGCGCAAAAATGCAGATTTTTAATAACATTAAAAATATTATCCCCAGTTAACAAACTTGCAACTACTGTAGCAATAAACATCATACAACTAAGTCGGTGTGTTTGTGTAGAACGTATTATTTTTAGAGTTATGACTCATAACTTATGAGTCATCTTTAAATAAAGCGGGCTGGAGTTGCCCAATGAGCGCTTGATATTTCTTATTATAAAATAACCTTTTTCTGAAAATTGAATCAAATAAGTGAAAAACGCGCCAAAAAATGATATTTGATGTATTTGTAAGGAGCGATTAGGTCGAACGTAGTGTAGTTGGTTAACACGCTAGAATCATGACGTCGTTGATGATAGAGCCCCGGGTTCGAGCCCCGGCTTGTCTTTCCACCATTTTCAGGAATTATGATACCTTACATATTTTGTAACCTATTTAAAAAATAGATCAAGGGTTTTCTCTGCAATTGAGCGTGTTCAAAAAAATTTCCAATAGGGCTCCACTAAAGACTTGTTGACATGGGTTAGGGGGTATACTTCTTAATTTACATCTCTAAAAGTAATAAGCTGTTGAAGGGTGAGTATATCAGTTATAAACTTAAAGACAGTCATAATAGTTTGATATAAAGACAGTCATATTGAATAGAACAGTTAATAATTAAACAACAGTCGGATGTGCATCCTCAGTAATTTCATATCATGATATGTAATTTTTTTGAATAATATACAGAAAAACAAATTTTCATGGTATTTATGACTAAAACTACCACGGAGATTTTCAAAATGATATCTAAAAATTCCACGATTCCGGGAGAAGCATAATTCAACTTTCGATTATTTTTAAATTAAGCTCAAGCGCGCCTCTTGTCAAAATTAAAAAAAAATGAATAGAGATCTGGCCAATCGTTTGAATATTGCTATATAATTCCGAATAGTTACATCATATCCGAATAAAACCATTGTTATGGGGTTTTACAGGTAATTGGCCATTTGAGGTTGAATATTTCACGTCAGTCGACAATTACCTGTTAAACCCTACATTGTTACCAATTTTTTAACGAAAACTGATGATTACACAATTTCAGTAAAAAAATTTGAGAGTAACTACTGTAGTTATTATGTATTTTAATTTTATTTCCAGTTTCACCCATCATCTTGATCATGCTGATACAATTTATTTTTGAAATTCGCAGACGTCGTTATTTACAAGATAAACTTAATTAAACTATATGAAATTGAATTAATTAAGATTGAATGAATTTCGTTAAAGATCTAGCGGTCGTACTCTTTTTAAGGTACTTTGGGGTGTGGAAATAGCACAAAATTGCTAGAGAACACTTAAAAAGCATAAACTAATTGAAGAAAAATTTTTAAAAAATTTTCATTTCTTGAGAATTTCCCTGAATAATTTCTTTTTGGAAAACATTGAAACCCAATTTTCGACCAAAAAAAACTGAAAAGATCGACAAGCTGTGAGCAGATTTTCTTCTCGGCATCACTCAAGCTTTAATTTGATGGTTTTTCGACTACATCCGACGCTTTTTGTTTTCCGAGTTTTCACTTCCGGTTAACTAAAATGCGATTTTCTAGAATTAAACTGAAAATTTCAAAATCTTCCACAAATACAAAACATATTTCTTGTTCTTTTCTCAATTATACTGCATTCTAAAATTTACCGTGGAGGAGTAGTACTTTGAAAAGCGAAAACTTTCAAATAAGGCGGTTTTTGGCAGTTCTAGAAAATACTAGTCCGAAATTCAAAAATGTGCTTCCGCCAAATAACGAGCATTATTGTTTCTGTGATTCATGCCAAGTTTGAGTAGTATGGTGGAGGAGTAGTACTTCGGAATTTGATGAGGCGTTCTAGAACTCGCCTCATGATGGTCACCAGTCAAAAATTATCCTGATTAATTATTTTTAGATTATGGATAAATCTACCAAATTGCTATTCTCAAAAGTTTCGAAGCAATTTAGTATTCTGATAAAGTGGAGTACAAAGGTACTGTTTTACGACCGCTACCCCCTTAATTGTTTATTATTTCATTTTTATTTCCAGTTTCACCCATAATCCTGACCTTGCTGATACAATTTATTTTTGAAATTCGCAAACGTCGTTATTTACAAGATAAACTTAATTAAACTATATGAAATTGAATTAATTAAGATTGAATGAATTCACATGAACCTTACTGAACAAAATAATAAAGTCCTTTAATTGTTTGTGAGTTAGTTAAAACGTGTTAGTGCAAATAAGTTGATTCCTAGTTTGGTCTAAAATTATTTATTTATCTAGATTTTGGGTTGGCAGTAAAAGGCCAAAATTTTAGATGGCCAAAAAATCGAAAATTCCATTTTTTTGAAAATAAAGAAAAAATTTGTAATGGTAAAATGCAAATATTCGTTTTGCAATCAAATTTTGCCTTTTTTGAAGAAAAATTATCGGTTTGTAAATTTTCTCGACGAATTTTTATCCAAAAAAATTGTCAAATATACTTTTTCGTTCTAAATTTTGTCGAATTTTACATCAATATCATATTTTCCTTAAAAAAATATGTTACTTCGAAAAAAATATAACATATCGATTTTTTGGCCTTTTAATATTTTGGTCTTCTACTGCCAACCCAGATTCCTGGTTAAAATAAGGATTTAAAATAGCAAAAGCCGTCGTAATTTCGCGTTGATGTCCAAAATCATACCCATGTTTCTGATTTCAGCTTATTTCAGATCAGTTTTGAGTGAAACTAATCAGAAAAAAAAAAATTTAGTTTCATCGTTTTAGTTAGTCAATAGTTTTTTTCACTTATTAAAAAAATTAATTTGTGTAAAATTTTTTGGACTTGAATAGATTGTAAATTACGATCATGTCAACAACAAATCAAAGTTAATTAAAGCTTTTTGAGATTAAATAGTCTGAAAACTTATCATCACTCACACCCTTAAGAAATAAATTGCATTTAATGATCTTCAAATTGCCCTCGACGATTAAAAGAATGTACTTATGCAGCATGCTAAAAGATAGCATAATTTTGTTTGTCGGGTTTATTTACTTTTAGCTATGGGTCACTTTTCCAATTTTTGTGCCGGAACTCAATTTTTGGCGAGTTCCGGGATTCACTTTTTATGCAGGAACTTGATGTTTAACGAGTTCCGTTTTTCACTATTTTTGTCTCATCAGTATTTTATTTGAACATTAACTTTGTAGGTGTACACAAAATTTGTTTTGTACACTCGTGGCCTGTTAGGACTTTTCTCGAAAAAGTTCATGGTCATTATTAAATTAATGTGGTAGTTTATTTCGTGAAACACAACCCTATTGTTTAACCTAAACCCTGTCGAAACAAACAGTTTTGCATCATTTATAACCGACGTTTTGTGTACACATGAAATCATGATGTAAAATTGGGAATGGTGAACCTTTTTTTCGTTGACATACAGTTTTTTGAAATTTTTATACCGTGACAACGCGTGGACACAAGTCACGATGTACTAGGTTGTGAAATATTAACTTCCAAAGCATTTTAAATTATAAATAGTGCATTGATCAGGAATATAGATTTTTTTTTCCAAAAATTAAAAGTCATTTTTGAATGAGAAATGAAAATAAAATAAATTAATAATCCAAATTTATAATTCTAAGAAAAATTGTCTCGAATTCCAAGAACTCACAGTTGAAAAACAATTAACTTAAACCGGAAATTTAAGTTTTGCGAGTTCCGGGATTCACTTTTTGTGCTGGAACTCGATTTTTGAAAAGAAAATGTCGGAACTCGCCATTAATCGACTTCCGCGACAAATACCGAAAGAAAGACTCGAGAGCCAATTGTGGACATAAATTACGTTTATATCATAATACATGTATATGACAGCACCATGAATATTGTCAACTATTCTCAAATAAAAAATGATATTTAATGGTTCGATTTGAACTCACAGAGAGTTCTTTCGAAAAAGAACTTTATATCTTCATAACAAATTTCGCGATATGGCTATTTAAAGTCCTGTCATAATCGTGTCAAATCACCAAAAATTGTTTTACTTTGAAGATCGAGTTTTCGCGATTTTCTTGGTCACAACCCGGGTTTTTTCGTCATGGTCGGTATTGATACGGTATCAGATCCGAACAGATATTTAATTTCAGAGTAATTTCGAGACAGCTTATTGAAGACGGTGCGCAGAATAAGTAACTCAATATGTGCGTCTTTTTATTGTACAACCTTATCGTAGTAACCTCACAAATACACAGTGTATTTTTGATAATGATTTTATAGTGTATTATACACTATAAAATCATTATCAAAAATAAAATTTTCGAAAATTATAAAAAAATGGTCATTTTGGCAAAAAAATCGTAGGCGGAACACTTTGTAAGTTTAATATCTCCCATACAATATAAACGACACAACTATTTCCAGTGTTATTTGCTGTGAGTTGAATTCAAATGTCGATTTAAATTTTAAAAAAGTTACTGGTTACCAGTATTTGCCCTGGCCGATGCCAAAATATTTTTTTTTTATATTTTTTAGTAGTTTATTTCATTTTTAACTGAAATATCGCCAAAAGTGTCAATATCGCCGAGTTGCGTGGGCGTTTGAGTTTTTTTTCACAATTCACTTTTAGTGCGTCATGAATAACGTCATTTTTAAAGATTGAATTTCCAAAATGAACTTTTTTATATTCTCATTTGATTGCGTTTGGTGGTCTTCCTAATTCTACGCATTTTGGTGATTTTCTTTATTTCAACAATTCGTTTAACCCCTTAAAAATTCTAAAAAACTGAAACTCATTGATTTTGAGTGAAATATGGTATCATTCATGGTGCCTAATATACGCTTAAATATACGGTGGAGAATAAATCCGGCGTATAAAATAACGTATGTGTTAATAAAATTTTAACTCTTATTCTATCATAATTTATGGTCCATAAATCAACCCTAATGGTCCATTAGTAGTGGAATTGACCACCAATCACTCATGATTTATGAGTCATGAATGTCAAATAAAAATAAAGGACCTTGGATTTTTAAGTAGGAATATAATAATAAATCATGGGTTCAGATATACTGGGTTCATATATATAAGTTCCAAAATGTTAAAAAAAATCCAGGAAACAGGTGGAACAGTCTACTTCAGGCTTTCGGGTCATCCCAAAACGCCACGTTTTTTGATATAGAAAAGAATTGTGAAAGATGGTGCCGCGCTGAGTGGGAGTTCATTCAAACTAATAAGGTTATGAATGAAAAAGTACTAAATAAATTATTGTTGAACTTATTTTGAAAATAAAATGTTTAGTTATTTATTTTCAAAGCGTGTTATAAACTATAGGAGTCAAATAAAAAATCGACAAGAATTTCTTTCAGTTATTGTTACAGTGAAACCACATCACTGCTGTTACTATTAATAGCCTGGTTATCACGTGATTTTAAATGCCGATAAAAATTTCTTCCAGTTATTGTTACAGTGAACACACATGCTGTTCTATTAATAGCTGGTTTTTGACGTCTGATTTTGAATTGGTGGTAATTTGAATGAATCTTATTTTGAGACCAGGAAATTTGTCTAAATTATTAAAAAATATCCAAAATGTTTTGTATGCTCGTACCGGTTCAAAAAAGGGACGATTTTGCCTTTTTGAATAATTTTAATTGGCCGAGGCCGTAACAGATTTTTTTTATTCTTGGGGATATGAAAAAATTATGAAATAAAGCAGATTATCCGATTTTTTGAATATATATCTTATTCGTCCGTAATCGTTTAAAGGTGCTCAAAATGGCTGTTTTGGTACTTAACGGCTTAAAAATTTAACTCGGATATCTGAAGTCTATTTTTCCTGAAAAGGTTTTTCAGAAATATCGGTTTGTAAATTTACGAAATTCAAGGATTCAGCGTGAAAATTCGGAGGGAAGATAGCTCAAACAGATCAGATAAGAAAGTAAGTTCATAACATTTAAAAAAAGATTGAACTTTTAAATTTTATAAAATAAAAATTATATTTTTTTAAAATAAATCTTTTATTTTAAATTATTGAATCAATAAAATTTTTAATTGAATGAAATAATGTTATCAATTTTGCAAAGGTATAAAACTGCGATTAATTTGTAAAAAGAACGCTTTATTTTTAAATAATCATTTGAAATGTTATATTGCAAATTATATTAAAACTTAGATGTTATTCTCTGACAAAAAGTGATTATTTCAATATTTATTTCCTGTCGGACATCGGTTTATTATTATATATCAGCATAGTTTTTTTGCAGGTGATCACTGTTCTGATTTTGCAAATTTTTTACGATTTATCGGAAACCCACCGCGAGTAAAAGTTTAATTTTAATAAATTTTTTAATTTGTACTTCAAATTTTAATGAAGTTATCGAAAAAATTAATAACATTTAAAATGTATTGAAAATTAATCATATTTTATTAATTATTTTGATTAAATTATGAATTTATTGTTGATTTTAATTAATTTCCAAAAAAAAAAATGAACTGTAATATTTTTCGAAATATTCCTATGTTAATAACTTCCAAAAATAATTTAATATTTTTTCGAAATTTATACTTGTATTTATAAATTAAAAAAATTGATTATATTTTAGTTTGAAAATGAATAAAAGAACTTCAAATTAAATAAAAGTATTTTAATTTCCAAATATAATTAAAGAAGATAAATTTTGAAAATTAATGAAAGTAGTTATGAAGCACTCCTTGTCACCTACAGGGGGAGGCCCAATATCGTCAAAAGTTTTTTGCCAAAAAATTTCGACGATATTGGCACATTTGACGATATTGGAAACCCCCCTTTGTACTGGGCGCCTATATCGAAAATTCTGCCTAGTCGTCAATTTATCTGGAGCGTCATACCTTTGATAAAGTGGCCAATTGAATCGCGAGATTCTTGAATTGAGTCGACAATCGGGTATTGTGATTGGACACTGGCTCAAAGTTATGACGCTCCAGATAAATCGACGACTAGGCAGGATCTTCGATATCGCAAGAAGTTTTTCGCCTAATTGCGTAGGTTTTCGGCATAAAATTTCGACGATTTTGGCAAATTCGACGATATTGGGCCGGCGATATATGTAATTAATAGATAAAAAAAAATTTAGACTGATACTTCTTGATTCAGGATCGTTTATTTAATATTTCTCATATCGATACCTCAAACTGAAAAATTTATAGCTTGGCTTAAAAACGTTTTAGAGAAATTTATTCATATTTCCAGCAACTTTAAAGATAAAAAAATCAATGCGAATATAAAATGAGGCTACAGTGGTACAAGAATTTTGCACAGAATTATTTGGGCTTTAAACTGGGTCTAATAAACCGGAGATCCCTCTTTCGATAAGCTTAATCTTTCGAGTTTTAAAATGTGTAAAATTTGAAATATTTGTTTTTCAGATATTTGAATCGATAAACCGCATAACGTATTTTTCATTTCTAAACAGGGGTCGGCACAATTGGATCGGATCGGAATCGGACCATAAATAGATTACGGACAGTAAATTACGGTTTGATTTTTGATTGTAGTGAATTTCTTTAAAGCTATTGCTGGACTAAATTGGTTATACAAATTGATGAACTGACACAGACCGCTGTATACAAATTCCATAATAAGGATGTCTGATGAATTTAAAGAATTAGATTTCGGTTTTTCAATTTTATAAAAAACGTATAAAAAGTGGTGAGAACGGTAAATTTGAAATGTATTAGGCATGAAACCACCTAAATTGAGCTTAAATTATATAAATTGAAAAAAGTTTACGTAAAAATAAACCTATTTTGAAATGAGGTTCTAGGAGCTTGAATTGCAACAACGTCATTTCAAAGAATCATATATTTAACATTGAAAAAGTACTTTGAAACACATAAAAATAGGAGTAAACTATTTTCGCCTGGAATTTTTCTCGCCGAGAATTTCAAAAAGCCTATCTTCAACTATAGAGAAATGTGTAAGCGGAAAATATTCGATATTTTCTATGAAAATTTCTGGACTATGTTCTAAATGTTTTATAAATTTTATTTTTGCATTGACAACAATATAATTATGAAGGTGTATTTCTGATAATGTGTGTTATATCAACACACCCATATTTCAATTGCATACATTTTTATCCGTTTATAAGAGAGATTTTAACGCCTACGCAATTTTATAGCAAAAGATATGGGAAAAATTCCCGGCGAAAATACTATACCTCAAAAATAGTTGTATTGTATAATATAATTTTGTATAAGCATGACTGCTAAAATAGTGAAAAATAATTTTTTTGTTGTCAAAAATACCTATGGACCATTTGGACTCAAATGGGCCGACCTAAATTCTCCAAAGTACATAGTAAGCACTGCCAACTTGTCATCAAGAAACCAAGTTTTTAATATCAGAAATACCTAAAAATGTTCCTAAGTAGGTCTTTCTTATGTCTAATAATCCTGCAAAAATTCTCACTCAAAAAATATTTTACTTTATTCGCACATTCTGAAGATGATTTGAAAAAATCGAAAGCTTAAATAATTATTAAAAATAATTAATTAATAAAAAATGTAGTTTTTCTATTTTTCATGTTATCTCAAGCAATTTTAGCTATATTTTCCATGGGATATTATCATTTGTTTTCAACCAGGAAATCGTAATAGTACCCATGACCATAAATAAAAAATAATTATTTCTTGAAAAAAATATGAAAATTTTAATTTATTTAATTGTTTTAACAAAAAGTGAATCTTGCGAAGACCAGATTTCGTGTAGGGAGTGTCACTTATTAACGTCAGAATGTTCTTGGTGCAATGATCAGATTTCGGATTTGGAACAATTTGAAAAGTTTCATTTATTCAATTCGACAACCAGAAGATACTCACCCATTCCAAGGTGTAAGAATAGGGATACTATAAGTGATACTGTTTCATATCCTTTTCCGAAACGGAAACTCCATCTCAAAAACGTTTACTATCTCTATAGCGCGTGTTCGAATCCCACTAATGTTGTCTTACTGATTGTTTCGAGTATTATTATTGGCAAGAGTGCTAATATTGGGACCGCTAAATTTGATCGGTGTCAAGCAATTACTAAGAAAATCACTAATGACAGTGGGATTCGAACACGCGCTATAGAGATAGTGAACGTTTTTGAGATGGAGTTCCGTTGAGAAAAGCATATAAGTCATATCTCAACATAAGCAAGTTTACGTCGAGTTTTTTTTCAATCCATTTCCCACCCAAAGTGCCTCTCAGTAGCAAAAATAGTGTCTACAATGTAGACTCTACATCTATTTAATTTTGGCTCGTGGAAACAACTCATTCGATTTAGTTTTTGAATAGCTTAAAATCACGAAAATTGAAAAAAATTGGTCCGACTTGACCATTTTTTTGTTTCAAAAATCTTAAATGTTTTTTTGAGAAAAAGGAACAATATCTGATTTGGACCAATATTTTGTATCGACTTGTTTCTCGATATCTTTAATCGAGGAAGAACGAGCATTCTGAGTTAAGGCGGCAAATTAATCTGAATTAATTCGGCTTTTGAAAACGACTTATCTGATTAAGTTTTTAGAGAACTCAAACTGAGCAAAAATATTTAGAGAAAAATTAATTAACATAAAAATGATCCGAATCAGACTATTGTTTTCAATTTTTTAACAAAAACTGATAATTAAACAATTTCAGTTATCTCAGAAAAAAACTAAAAATGTGCTTATTTTGAGCTATCTAAGAAGTCAACTAGATAAATCGTTTCCAAAAGCCGAAAAGTTATATGATCTCGGACATCGTAATGAATATATTCTTGGTAATAAATATTTAATGAAAAAGATGTTCATTTTTTTACTTAATTTTTGATAAGAGCTTATTTAACACTGAATTTCGATTATTTTATTGTGAAATAAGCCTACACTGGCTCTATAAATAGTCATAAAATTGGCATTATTATCAAGGGCCTATCGTTCACAAAAATATTTTGCTAAATTTTGGTACCAAATCGATCAAAAACAATATATCACTTCAAATATCAAAAAATATCAAAAAAACGTTTGAAACGCAAGGTTAATTAAACTACGTGATACTACTTCATGGTTGGCTCCAGGAAATGTATGTTTATCTCAATAACTGCGCAGTGCTCTGTTTAACTCTATATTTTGTCTGATTGAGTATATCTTTTAAGCACCAAAAGATATTTTTGAATAAGTTCAAAATATTCATGAAAAAATCACGTTTTTTTGGAAAAATTGTTAGTTTTCTCGATTTAATGAAATTATTTGATGATAATTACAATATTAAGGCAAATAAGGTATAATAGTACCACTCTGACAGAATTTTCACAAATTTAATATTTTTTCAACATATATATTTTCAATATATTTTGAAAACATATCATTTTATCGAAATAAGATATTTTGAAATTTCACTTCAAAAGAAATATTTTTGCTATAGATATGTCTAGGAGGCTAATTTTTCTTGCAAATTGTACTCAAAACACTTTTCTAAAAACTGGCTAATTTGAAATTTTAATTCCAAATTTGGGTCAAATTTTTTTTTCGGGAGTAAGACTTAAGCAAAAATCGACTTTCAATCAACTCGTCAGAAAATTTGAACCTATCATTCGAAAACATTTTAGGTGATATTTTTAGATACACATTGTTGAATTTAAAAATGAATTCGAAAGAAAAGTTTCTGCGATAATTTTTTCATCATTTTTAGTTGATTTAGAGAGCCTTGAGTCTTTCAAAAGGCTTTAAACCTCGGAGGGTTAAAGATTCAAAGGACTCGTTTAGTCCGAAGTACTTAGTATTTACAGTCTATTACAAAACGCCGTAATTAATGAACCCATGTGAGTATAAAATTCAACAATTTGCGTCAGAAATACACATGTATATTTGCGTCATTAATAAATACCGGTAAATCATGAACATATCACTTCAAAAAATACCAGTTTGCGATTAACCTCTAGAAGCTTTTGGTTAACGTCGTGGGTCAAACGCGAACGCGCAACTGGAGGTCTAGAGATCTTTTTTTCCATATGATCACCGTCAGACCATGACCAATCGTATATTCCAAAAATAAGTTCACGAGCAAAAATATTTTAATTACTCTCAGTTACGCCCGAATATTTTTTAACCAACCGAACTCCAACTTAAAAACGTTTACTATCTCTATAGCTATCGTGTCCACCAATCGATTTTCGGCCAAAATCGACCCCTTAGGGTTGATTTTCCACTTTTACTGGTTTGTGTGAAATTTAATTGCGCGTCTTTTGGTAAAATTATTTTTTTCAAAAATCAATATTTTATCAAAAAAAATAGATAATTTAGTTAAAAAAATCGTAGTTTTGCCCAAAATAGGGAGTTTTTTTTTATCACGTGACGACTAAAATTTTTTTTCATATTTTTTTTTCCATTTAGACATATATTAAACACTCCCAAGAAGTTTCAGAACAACCCGCGTTGTTTGCATCATTCAAATATTTAGGATCTGTTCTCTGAAGGTCTGTAATCCATATCCTTTTCTCAAGGGAACTTCATCTCAAAAACGTTTATTATCTCTATAGCGCGTGTTCTAATCCCACTAATGTTGTCTTAGTGATTGTCTTGAGTATGATCATAGGTAAGGGTGCTTGATATTGGAACCGCTAAATTTGATCGGTCTGTAATCACTCAAGCAATCACTTAGACAACATCAGTGGGATTCGAACTTGCGCTATAGAGATAGTAAACGTTTTTGAGGTGGAGTTCCGTTGGTAAAATAATATAATCCATCTTGACCTAAATTCGTAAGTATTATTTTTTATGAAATTCATCTCAGCCCTTGTCATAGCAAATTTCAAATTATTTGATTAAACGTGAACGAATATTATGAGAACAAGCTAAATGTTATCTAGAAAGCCAATTTAACATAAATACCATGGTAATTACACATTTTCAAACTAAATTTGAATTCTAGTACTTGAATTTTCAAACTCGAATTCATCGAATTCTTTTAGTTGAATTAAATGTTCAAAAAGGCAGCAAACAAGGATTTGTGGTCGATGCTTAGTTTACGTTTGGCGACATTTTTATTTGCGAACTTCTCTGGTTTTCGTGAAAATAATTAATTTGAAACTTTTTGAAAAGTCTGTGGAGAACTTATCGACGGATTTAGCTGATTTATCAACCAATTTAATTGCCATTTAAATTACGCATCGTTCTTACTACCAAGATTTGTAGCCAACATTTTGAAATAATTTACTTTAGTAGTAGCTTTTGAAAACTCAGAAAGCTCAAACTGAGCGCAAATATCTCGTGAACAATAAAATTGGTCCATCGGACTATTTTTTTTCGTTTCTTGAAATTGGTTAATTATTGGTTCTCTGGACAAAAATAGAAAAAATGGTTGGATTCAGACCATCTTTATTGTTTTATTATTCACAAGATATTTGTGCTCAGTTTAAGCTATCTAACAATGTTATCCGATGAGTTGTTTTCAAAAGCCAAATTATATAAAAATGTTGGCTAACAATCTAGTAAAAAACGACCAGGGGGTCCCGTGATAGATATTTTTAAAGAGCCCGAGTCGGTTCCCAAGCGTTAAACACAGGGGTCGGCACAAGAATACAAAATCCGTTCTAGAACAAGTACAGATAATGTGTTCTATAGAACAGTTCGATAAAAACAGAACAAGAACAGAACATGAACACATTTTTTAAAATTTGAAATAGGACAGAAGAAAAACAGAACACATTTTTCTAAAACAGTTTTAAATATGTTCTTGTTCTGATGATTATACAGTATGGTAAAAAAAGTAAAAATGTTCTAGATATGTCACTGATTTTTTATTTAGTCTCTGTCTAATCAAGGGGTCTGAAAACAGAGTGATAAGATTATAGCAGACCTCGGCAAGCCAAACCAGTGGGTGCCGAGGTTTGGATTAGAGTGGACACGGTCTGAAGCATTTCTGGGAAGGGCTGAAAATTCAAAACCTTTGGGGATTCCTGATTGGTCGAAAACAAAAGTTGCTCAAAAGTAACTTTTGACCCCAGAAATAAAATTTCAAGGTAAAGTTACATCATAAAACACCTTCAAAGTTACATCATAAAAAATTACATACAAAAAAGTCTGTTCTAGTGCCGACCCCTGGTTAAACAGTTAGTTTAAATATTAATGGAACTATCCATTTAAGGTGATTCAAATTAACACCAATCAAAATATAGTTGAAAAAATGAATTTTAAAAAGAAATACAGCAGGGTCCGGCGGATAGGTGAAAGTTTTTTCGCTCAAAACCTTCACCTATTAGCCGGATTTCACCTATCCGCCCTCACCTATCCGCAAGACCCTGCTGTACCAAAGTTTTCGTTATCAGAGGGCGATTTCACATAGAGAGTTTGTGTGAATGAGATCCACTCCATTCTTTTCTAACTAATACGGTCACGTGTTTTACGACTATACCGCGCTAGATAAAAAGGTTTATTTTTGTCTGTAAATTCGATTTTTATTGAAGCAATTTGAGTTTTTTTTTGACAAAAATACTACTCTTATTCCCACAAAAAACGCAAGAACACAAATTGACAAAAAATTGATCGTTTATTTGATTGACGATGATCTCATCGTGTATAAAGGTCAAAAAACATGCTTAAAGTCGATCCGGTTCTACAGGGCCGTACAAGCGGCTGAGAAATAAAATAGAACAGTCAAATAAAGCTTTTTGCTATGTTTGGTATGTGTGGTTGAAAATTTATAGACTTTTGTGTATTTTTCGGAAATTTTTTATGCAATTCTGCGTTTTAAGCCTTTGATAAATATCCTTTTCCCAACCTAAGTGGATTTTTAGAAATGAGGGTTATCTTTATAGCGCGTGTTCAAATCTCACTAATGTTGTATAAGTGATTGTGTCCGTGGTTGCCTTAGACATTACGCACCAATCAATTAGGGCGCTCCAAATGTCAAGCATTCAAGCACGCGCTATAGAGATAACTTTCATTTTCAAGATCCACTTAGGTTGGAAAAAAGGTATAGGCAAAAGTTTAAATAACACCGTGGATAACTACTATGACTCAAAGTCTATGAGCTACAGAATTCGTATCAGTTAAAGTCAAACCAGTTAGATGAGCGAAGACTGAAAATCTTGAAAATTATTTTTAACCAAAAAGAACCAAAAGTAGCAAGAGAATAAAATATACTTTTGTTAGTACAAAGGTTACCAATCGCACATTTTGTACCAGAAATCATTTTTTTTTCGATTTAATCTAATTATTTATTCAATGTTATCAACAAAATACTTTGATTATTCTAGTTATTAATCTCACGCATATTTTAATCACTTTGAATTAACTTTCGCCATATTAACATAAATCTTTCGGTTAATTAATTTGTTATGCTTTAAACGTTGAGGCTTGGAACTCAAAATTCAATTTTACTTATTTTTGCAAGATACTAATACTTAAAAATTGAATAAGACAAAAATCAGGTTTATTTAACCCTCCGAGGCATAAAGCCTTTTGAAAGGCTCAAGTCACTTTAAATCAGCCAAAAATGATGGAAAAATGATCGCAAAAACTTCTCTTTAAAATACATTTTGAAATTTAAAAATGGTGATCTTTAAATATCACCTGAAGTTTGTTTTTGATAATATGTTTAAATTTCTTGACGAGTTGATTGAATGGCAGTTATTTGCTAAGTCTTACTTCCGAAGAAATACTTTTGATCCGAATTTTGAATTAAAATTTCAAATCAGCCAGTTTTTAGGAAAGTGTTTTGAGTACAATTTGCAATAAAAATAAGCCTTCTGGAGCAAAAATATTTATTTGGGAGTGCAATTTCAAAATATTTTATTTTGATATTAGTATGGATAAAATGATGTGTTTTTAGAAAATATTTAATTTGTGAAAATCATGCCAGATTGGTACTCTTATTATAATATAGTATTACTATATTTGCCTTAATATTGTAATAGTCATCAAATATTTCCATAAAATCGAGAAAACTAACAATTTTTTCCTAAAAAACGAGATTTTTTCATGAATATTTCGAACTTATTTAAAAATATTTTTTGATTCCCAACAGATATACTCGATAAGACAAAAGTTTTGAGTAGAACAGAGCACTGCGCAGTTATTGAGATAAACATACATTTCCTGGAGCCTACCATGAATAGCTATTACGTTGTTTAATCAACCTTGCTTTTTAAACAGTTTTTTTATAGAATTAAACATAATTTTTCTAAAATATCATAAATTTTTTTAAAAAATTTAACTCTCCGACTTTATTATAAAGAAAAAATTGAAGGTTGATCTTATAAGTGTTTTCTGTGAACAGCACTCAAAATAGAGCCTCTTGAAAGGCTCTCGGGCCTCGGCGAAATTTTTTTCCTATGCTTCGGAGAGTTTAGTTATAAATCTTTGTGTATAATAAACTTTTTACTTACTTGAAGAATCTTATAGGGATAGGAAAGTAAGCGATGGACCATCGCCGATGGTGGCTTTAACTTTTGATAAATTTATTTTGAAATCTTGGTTTTTCTTGCATTTTATAATTAAATTTTATTTGTTGACAATCGGCATCGTGACCAAAATATGAAAAAATTCAGTTTTGTGAAAAAATTTCTCAAATTTTTTTCAGATAATTGCTTGTATATCGTGGTTTAGATAAGGGATCAAGTCGGGTCGAAAAATTTTCTGATTGTTCCTGAATTTTATAACCCGACCTGGTTTAGACATTATATCTGATTATTAATGTTATTTTAGTTGTTATCAAAAGTGAAATCTGAAAAGTGGCATGGAAGCCGCAGCAAGTACCATAATAGATATCAACCGATGCAGTTTCTGACAAGTGACGCATTTGTAATGTATTCCGTAGTCGGAAAAAAAATTGTTAATTTATATTGAATCCGGATTTAATATATCAGTTATGTATAATTAGTTAATATTAGTTAAAATGTTAATTTTTGTTAATCAATGCAAGGTCACGATTTAAACATTTTCAACCTAATAAAACAGATTGAAAGTTTCACGGCTTGAACTTAATAAATCAAAAATAAATAAATATTTTCATGTTCTTCAACTACTCTTTTTAAGTGACAATTTTTGTAAATTTTAATTTTTTTTGAAGTATAGATTATTTTATCAGCGATTATAATGATAAATTTTTTGGAATTTTCCTCGAGAAAATTATGTACACAGTGAGTACACTGAAGTTGATAAGATGTTATCAAAAATCTTACTTTTTGCGTCATTGATTCAATTTCAATATTTTTCAGTGAATTATTATCATCAAAGCAGTTTTTACAGTATCCCATAATCAGCTTAAAAATGATCATGTTGGATGTCGAAATATTGAATCTCAATCGACTACATTTGAAGATGTCATCAAACCTGATGAGAAAAAAAAATATGGAATTGTGTCTGCGAAGAAAACTAAAGTTAAACTAAGGAAAAGTTCGAAAAATAATTTTTATCGTTTTGGCTTTGAGTCACTTTGTTCAAAAAAAAATTTGTTAAAATTTCAAAAGTCATCGACAAGAATCATCAAAAAACATTTTACAGAGATAAAGGGACATGTTCAAAAGATTGTGGCGAAGTTTGAAAAAACAGGATTGAAAACTGAAAAATAAGCGATTGGAAAATAACGATATGTAAAAAAAATCAGTATTCTTCTATTCTTTAACACTTAGCCTACAATTTTATAAATAAATTTCATACAAAAGTTCAAACGTAGATGGTTTCCTGTGTTCCCAAAAACTCATGTTTTTCTTATAAACAGTTTTCTGGAAAATGCCGAAACCTACATTTTTCAATGCAACGAAAAAAACCTTATTTTATAATTGTGTCTGAGTGTTAAAGATAAGAAAATGATTTGCTAAGGCAAAAATATATTAAACCGCAAAAACCGTATTTTTTGCACGATCAACCCCTCCTTAAAACATTATATACAATCAGTCAACTTCAGAACTAACTTCTCATTTGCTACTATGAGATTCGAAGAACCTCAGTTTATGATTCAAATAGCTTGAACTAGATTAAAAATTCTTCACGTTCTGTTTACAGGATAAATTCTGGTCGCCAAAAAGTAAAAGAGCAAGAATTCCGAAAGTAATTAACAAATTTACTAACAAATACTGTCAATTTCAGAACCAACTAGGGTTCTCAAAAATAAATTTATAATTCAAATAATCATGAAAATAAGGATAAAAATTCATTTTTCTAATCGTGATCCTGAGCGTGAAGAAATGAATTCAAAAATTCAGAAAATATTTTTTTACCTCCTCAAAAAAGTTACGTTTATTTGGCAAAAACAGCACATTTCGGCATGTCTGAAATATTTTTACCATTGAATTTACCAGTTGGTTCAACATGCCATGCAAAAAGTGATAACTAATTTATTGCAAAGATCACGAGCTAACAACTTAAAATTTTTGCCGGGATATCTTTTAGAGAGGTATACGATTTTCATCGATAATTTTTTTGGTCGACTTTTTTCTCCCATCTTTTGCTATAAAAATTGCGTAGGCGTTAAAACCTCTCTTATAAACGTATAAAAATGTATACAATTGAAATATGGGGGTGTTGATATCACAAACTTTGTCAGAAATACACTTTCATAATTCCATTAATTCTATTTAAGGTCAATGGAAAAATGAAATTTTCAAAATATTTAGAACAAATTTTAAAAATTTGCATCGAAAATAATAAATATTTTCCGCCTACACATTTTTCTATAATTAAAGATAGGCTTTTTAAAAAAGTGGACCAAAAAAATTATCGATGAAAATGGTATACCCCTCTTTTAGAAGCTGAATAGATTTAAAAAAGCCAGAGCTTCAATTTATCAAACTTTTGAAATAAGAAATGGCGAATCCCTGAATATCACAATAGATTATGTCGTAGATAAATATTACCCATTGGATTTATTCATTTTGTTTGATTTATCAGCCAGTATGCAGCAAGGTTATCATTTTAAAAACAGTATTGTAAAGTTTAAAAAATAAGACAAAACTATCTATTTTAATGTTTTAACTCTTATATCCTCTTTTGAAAAAACCGTCCCTTTGAAGAAATTACTGCGAATTAAATCGTTTGAAAATATTATTTTACTCGGGTAAGCAAACGACACTAATTACATTTTTGTTATATTTTTGATGAATAAGTATTTTCATTCAAATTTGTATAAATAGAGTTAATTAAGTTTGAGAGTCTAAAATTGGAGAAACTTTTCCACATATTTAATCTATTACTATGTAATACTAAAACATACTCTACGTAAAAAAATAAATAATAAATTTCTAAACGATTATCTCCTGAAAATAGCATCATTTTCATAAAATTTTGAATTTTGACAGTATGAACAAATCGTGAAGGCTCTATTTTATAGAAACCCTTCAGCCAAAAATTGTGACATTTCAAGCTCTTTTGTTTAATATTCATCTTCGGTTGTTTTCAGTCTTTAAAAGTCTTTGGATTTTATATGTTTTCATAGAAATCTCAGAAATTATGAAAAAAATTGAATTTTCCAAAAAAAATAATTTCAAATTATCGTATTTCGATTAAAATATTGAAATTGACATCAGCACAAATTATAAAGTACCAAATTTTCTGAATGATTATCTCACGCAAAAAGCATCATTTTCCACCGTCATCTTCCGGATTAAAAGGCGATATAATTAGGGTTGCGCACAGGAGAACTAAAATCAAGAATTTATTAGACATCAATTTAAATTTTGACAATATGAAATATCCTTTAAAATATTAATTTTTACATAGACGTTTTCTTCTGGTCTATTTGCAGCATAAATTGGATTGATTCTATAAGTTATTAAGGTAAACACAATGCCTCCGGAGAGCTCCAACTTCGCCCTTTGACGCCTTATAGTGAGAAGACCTATTTTCGGAAAGCTGCGAGACCACCACCAATCGTTTTTTCTTGACCGATTAAGAATATCCTCGTATTTGAAAACCATTTGAAGTCGTTTTCACTATTTTGAAAATCCCTGATTTTGAAAAAATCTAGAACCATTTTCGAAAAAAAAATTTCAGAGTTTTTGTAAAACATAATTTTAAAGAATGAAATTTCAATTCAAATTTGATAAAATATATAAATTTGAATCAGCACAAGTCAAAGAGTTCTAAAATAGGAGAAACTTTTTTTCATATTTAATCTGTTAGTACCAAAGCATAGAAAAATAAATACCAAAATTTCGAAACGATTATCTCGCGCAAATGGTATTAATTCATATTTACACTAATCATTTGAAAATCAGCTTTATTTAATTTTGCATCAACTGAAATAGAAAATAGTTCGAACGATGTTATTAATAATCACATTAGGCTGTCCGATGTTTTGTGCGACAACTTGTGTACCATTTATACTAGTTATTTACTAGGCCTGTCGAACAAAAAATTAGCTACTTGATTTAAATGTGTTATAATAACGGAAAAAAATAAAACTAGGGTAGTTTTTGGCGCTGAAAATTTTGATCATTTGTTTTTTGTGTAGTCCATGTCGTTTTAAATAAATTTGAATACGTACATGTTTGCATCGCGTGTAGTTCTTCGGATCGAACGCAAAATTGTGTTTCAGATGCACACATTTACTTTTGTTTCGAAAAGTCTAAAAGCAGGTTTTCACCATATTATATAGCGCCAGCGGGTGGTCGGACCAACAAAATCTCTGATCTAAATTTTCAGCGCCAAAAACTACCTTGGGTTCTAAATTTTTAGATTCATTAAATCACCTTATCGAGTTCCTATATCTTACTTGGGAGGCATATCCTTTTGTTATTTTTTTTATAAAATCTGCTTCAGACATATCGTGTTTATAATTTATTCCGTTTTTTTGTTTTGAAAATTATATATGCTAAAAGATTCTATTCGTACAAAAATTTTCAAACTACCGGCTTTTTTGTTATTATTCAGACTTTTTTTATATATTCAATCAAAGTCACTCCTGATCTCGTGTGTAGTAATTGACTTGCGCGTATTTATATTTTTATATTATTTACAGTATGTAAGATTTTTGATCCCTTTTTTCCAATTTGCATAACTTGCTATCCGCCAATGAGAACGATCAATTTTGGCAAATACCTACGTCTTTTCCAGAATAAACCAATCAAAACGGTGGAATTCAGATTTATGCAAATCGGGAAAAGGGAGCAAAAATCTTATATTCTGTATATATTTATTAACAAGACTAAATA
>SCLH01000695.1:133616-154852 GCA_004367855.1 Oikopleura vanhoeffeni | reverse complement strand
AGTTGCAGAGTAAGACTATGTACAAGTATAAAACTGTGTATAGGATGAAAACAAAACTACACTGTACGTAAAGTTGAAAATTGTTTTTGAAAATCAACAAAAGCAATACGCCAAAAGTGAAAAGTATCAATGGTGAATTTTGAAGTAACGAGTTTTTTTCCGTTAATGCTTTAATAATTTTCTCAACCCTTGTTAGCACATAGGCACAATTGTGGCTCCAGCATAACCTTAAAAATCTCGAAAAAGACAAAATAACTGATCCGAGGAATCTTTTGTTTCAAATACATTATAAAGAATTTAGATTCGGTTTCAAGAAATAATTGATTTTTTTTCGAATGTTTGTTCCGGCAATACGGAGAGTTGATTTATCGGATTTTGAGCCTATGTTTCACTTCCGTAAAAATTATTTCGGAACTGGACATACAAATCAAATGTGAGATTAGCCAGTTTTTAGGAAAGTGTTTTGTGCATGCATAACAGTTGAATATAAAATTTATTGTATCTTAGGGGCAGACATTTTTCTTAGGAAGTGAAATATCTAAATTATTCAACTTCAAGTATCCCATAAAAATTTAGTTATTATAAAAGTGAATTTAACCAATCAAACATTGTCCACAGTTGTACTTCATTACCATTATTTACTTGAAAATAATAGAAAAAGTGTGATAACCTGCTTTTATAGGGAAAAATAAACATTTTTTTTTATCAAAAATCATGATTTTTCATAAATTTTTTCGACTTATTTATAAATAACTTTTGATTTATGAAATATAAATCAAAGTGGACAAGAATATGACGTAGGCCAGATACTTGTGCATCGCTCCCAACAGAAATGTAACTTATGTAGACAACTGTGACCGTATATCACGTGATATGGTATACCTTGCTTTTCTCATTATATTTTCTAAAACTAAAAATTGAAATTGTAGAATATAAAATGTCGGATGCCAAAATATTACCTTTCAACTTCTTTATGCAGAAAAAAATGAAACTGCAACTGCCTTAAGCTTTCTGTGAACAACATTCAAAGAAGAGCCACAATTGTGGCTCTGGTGCCTTGGCGGAACTTTTTTTATATGCTCACAAAGGTTAACTTGTTTTTAACCCCTGTGAGCACAGAAAAAAAAGTTCCGCCAAGGCACCAGAGCTTATAAATAGGCATTTTTTCAATACGGATTACAGAAAGCCCAAGGTAGTTGGAGTATCAATTTTTCTTGCATAAGGAAGTTCAAACGATATATTTTTGCATCCGTGATACAAGCTCACAGTGGTGTTCACAAATTATTTTGCTATCGAAATCGCTGCACAAGGATCTGACCTACGTCATCGTTTTTTCTGATTTGGTCTATATATAATTTATCAAATATTATTTTTAAAAAGGTCTAAAATTTTGATGAAAAAATCACAATTTTTAATAAAAATGGTTATTTTCCCTATAAAAGCAGATTAGTACACTTCTTATATTATTTCTGGGTCGATATACTAATCAAGTGACTCTGTGGACAATATTTAATTGCTTAAATTAATTTTTTAATAATTAAAATATTTTCGTGAAATACTTAAAATTTAAAATTTTGAAATATCACTTCTGAAAAAAATATCAGTTCCTGTATACGAATNCCTTATGCAGACAAAATTAAAATTGCAACTGCCTTAAGCTTTCTGTGAACAGCATTCAAAGTAGAGCCACAATTGTGGCTCTGGTGCCTTGGCGGAACTTTTTTTTATATGCTCACAAGGGTTAAGGTCTGTTTTTTTTATTTTTAATAACAATCTTTTGAGATATTTGCGACGATTTAAGGAAAGTTTTTTTTGAATCATCGATTTTTGAAATTTCTGAAGAAACAATTTTTTAATTTTTGTAAAGCTAAAATTTTCATATTTTTTTACTTTTTAAAAAAAATTTTCGAAAGTTTTTCTAAGCAAAAATTTTAGGATGAAATTAGAGTACGTAAAGTTGCAAATCTTCTTCAAAAAATCAATTGAAACTTGTAAAAATTATCGCCTAACGAAAAGTGGCGATGATGAATTTAATCGAAAATTAATTAATTGGGATATTATTCTAAAATTTATAGTGTTGAAGAGAAAACATAACTGACGAAAATATGAAGCCATTTTTACATACTTATTATCGTTAGTAACGGCCATTACATTATTTTCCAGCCCATGAAGACCAATCTTAAATAATTTAAGACAATTTTAAGTTCGAACTTGAATTTTAAAGTATATTTTTCGCATGTTTTGCCTAAAATGTTCAACTATTACATTTTGAAGTAATTAACTGTCGTAATTTTCTGGGATCTCTGAGTTCTGTTTGGTTGAGTGCCATTTTGCACATAATTCTTTGAAAATTGTATCATGGAAAAATAACTATGATATCGGAGTTGCAGTAGTTTCCTTTACGGTTTTCTAAATTTCAACAGATCCTTAGTTGTTTTTAGTCAAAATCATTTTAAATAATTCGATTCATTTTATAGTAAAATGATAAACATATGCAGGTTGAATTTTATTTTTGTCGGTGTTTCACGCATCACTCAATTTATAGTTAATTTATAAGGTAATATTAAGTGATGGGTGAAACACCGAAAAAATAAAATTCAACCTATATTATATGATAAACAGTAGTTGTTTGCGAATTCGCACTATGCACAACACCTCAGTTTTTGATCAAAAGTGTTGCTCATTATCCTCACTGTTGCCAATTGCTAGTGATGCTGATTGCTTCAGTTTCATATAAGATGAAATAAATCACATAGTTTTATTTGATATAAAGCTCTTAAAATAAAATAATCTGCTGAATTTCGGCTTGAAAAGAGTCGACAACTTCCAAATTATTACAATTTTTTGAAAACGATAGTATCAGACTTGCTTCTGTTTTTTGGTTGAGAATTTAGAATATAATTTTCCTATTCTAGAAACTAGACTTCGTTAGACAAAATATCACTTTAATTTAAAGCTCGTTCATGATTGGTCACGCAATCAGTGACCTTCAATTATACTTTAAGATGTTAGAATTTCTTTAAATATTACATTATATCGAACTATTGGGTCATATAATGTGTAGTATTCCAGATATTTGAAATTCAAAATTACAAAATAGTCTTTTTTCATGACGGGTACCCCCTTAAAAAAATTAAAAATCGTTACTACGAAAAATTTCAAAAAGTTTCAATGAAAACAACAAGGATTACTTCAAAATACAACTCGGTGTTGGTAAAGGGCAACACTGGCAATGGGCAACACTGGCAATAGGCAACAGTGAGGGCAATGAGCAACACTTTTGAGACAAATTGATGCCAAAATTGGGCTCAATTAATGCCAATGGGCATCACTATTTGCCAAAAACTCTTGTGTTGTCTATTGCCAACACCTACTGTATATGAAGTAATAAAGAAAAACAACCGTAAATGAATAGTATTTTATATATCAAATGTGTTTAATCGTATTTTACAATATGGTTCATTTTTTATAAAGAAAAAAATTAAGTACCCTCAGTGCACTGAAGCATTAATCAAATAAAACAGCTACGAAGATTTTTCATAATTTGAACTAGGGAATCCACTCTATTCAAATCATTAATAGTGCTAATTTAAGGAGGTAGTGTCTGGGGAAAAATTTTCCTTAAAATTAGAGGGGTATACTGAATTGACCAAGAAAAATATATTGGTAGTGGTCTCGGAGCTTTGCATACATAGGTTTTCTCAGTAGAGGGCGGCAAATAGTGAAATTGAAGCTCTGCGGAGATACCATTTCCGCTTAAATTACTTATATGGTCTAATAACTTGATGCCGCAAACGAACTGGAGCAAAATTAAGCAAAAAGTTATCTGATTACTTTTTTAAAATTTTCTGTCAGTAGATTACTTCGAAACTATGTCAAGTTCAATTTCAAAGTTATCGGATTGCCTTGAAAATATTACTAAAATATTTTTTGAAGCCGACTTTCTAATGAGGGTATAAGCAATCATTGGTCAATTATGTACACGAGGGACATAAAAGACCAAAAGAAATTTCACCCTCTATCGTCACACATGTAAATAATTGACCAATGGTTGCTTATATCTTCATCAGAAAGTCGGCTCCAAGAAATATTCAAGTAATATTTTCAAAGCAATCTGATGACTTTGAAATTGAACTTGACATATTTTTGAAGAAATTTACTAACAAAACATTTTAAAAACGTAATCAGATAACTTTTTGCTTAATTTTGCTCCAGTTCTTTTGCGGCATTAATTAATTCGATCATATCAGTAATTCAAGCGGAATTGAAACTTCGGCAGAGCTCTAATTTTACCCTTTGCCGCCCTTCAGTGAGATAATCTATGTAAGCAGTGCTCCGAGACCACCACTACAGGGGGGGCAATATTGCCGAATTAAATCTACGCAAAATCACCATTTTAAGCTAAAATAATTCCTGTTATATAGGCCCCCAGTACGAAAGGGGTGCCCCATATTGCTGAATTTGCCAATATTGCCGAATTTTTTTGCCAAAAAACTTTGATTTATTTTACTTGGTCAATTTAGTATACCCTCTAATTTTTAAGAACATTTTTTCCCAGACACCACCCCCTTAAATTAGCACTGTTAATGATTTGAATAGAGTGGATTCCCTAGTTCAAATTATCAAAAAACTTCGTAGCTGTTTTATTTGATCAATGCTTCAGTGCACTGAGAGTACTTAATTTGTTCTTGATGAAAAATGAACCAGGTTGTAAAATACGATTGTACACATTTGATACATAAAATACTATTCATTTACGGTTGTTTCTCTTTATTACTTCATATCCAGTAGGTGTTGGCAATAGGCAACACAGGAGCTTTTGGCCAATAGTGTTGCCCATTGCCATCAATTGAGCCCAATTTTGGCATCAATTTGGCTCAAAAGTGTTGCTTATTGCCAGTGTTGCCCATTGCCAGTGTTGCCCATTACCAGTGTTGTTCTTTGCCAACACCTTCTGCAGTATCCCGAGTAATTTGAAGTAATCTTTGCTTCTTTTTCATTGAAGCCTTTTTTAAATTTTTCGAAGTAACGATTTTTATTCTACCCGTCATGCAAAAAGACTATTTTGTGATTTTAGATTCCGAATATCTGGAATACTACACATTGTAGGACCCAAAAGTTTAAACAATGTGATATTCGAAGAAAATCTCACATCCAAACATATAATTGAAGGTCACTGATTGCTCGACCAATCAGGAACGAGTTTCTAAATGGAGTGATAGTTTGTTTTACAAAGTCTAGTTTTTAGAATCAGAAAATTATTTTTAGATTTTCTCGACCAAAAAACAGAAGCATGTCTGTTACTATCGTTCTCAAACAATTTTAATAAATTCGCTCGAGAATCGACAAAAAACTTTTAAGAGCTTCACGCAAAAACCTACTTAGGGTGCTATCGGTTTTTCCGCATTGGAAATTTACAATAAAGTCCCTGATCCCTCAAAGGGGGTGCGCACTTTAAGGGAAACTGCTTTTTTTCTTGATATTTTTATGCTTTTCTGTAGTTATGTAAAATCGAAAAAGTTCATTTTGTTCAGAATAATCGCCACCCTTCAATGAATTCAAATATAACTTCGTATCGACCAACCGAGGAGGTCGAAAAATACCCATTACAGACTATGCCTACTCCTCCCTAGATTTTTAGTAGCACATTCGTGAGCTTAATAATTAAGTAGCTGATGAGTTTGCAGAGATCTTTTTAAAAGATTCTTTTACCATCGATAAATCAATTTTTTTGTTTGTTCATGAAAACAATTCTGAAAATCCATAAATTTAAAATTCCGAAAACCAAGACGATATATTTTCAAAATGATCAAAAGATAATTTCCTGACTGGGTATGGAAAAAAAACTCCACCAATTTTCTGATTTTTCTTAAGATTTGAAACAATGATTTTTTAATTTGAAACGACAATTTTTTGAAACCAATACTGATGTGACAATTTGTGATTTATTTCAAACAAAGATTTTTTTCTAGATTCGAGATAATTATTTTTGAACGATTTTTGTAATTTTATCTTTACTTGAAACAATAATTTTTATTTCAAGGAACAAATTAAAAACAACATCAGAGGAAGAACTCTTCATTCACAATGAATATTCGGGTGATTTTTGTGAAAAATCTAGCTGGATTTGTCCTGTGTCAAATCTCACACATTTACCATGTCACAGCGAATCGCACGGAAAATGCAATTTGGAAACTGGAATTTGTGAATGTCAAAATGGAATTTCTGGAGACGCCTGTGATTGTAATACTGATACTTCTCAATGTCAATCAGATGGGCAAACTTGTTCCGGCAGAGGAAACTGTCAGTGCAACAGTAATAATCCAAATTTAGGTGAATTTGAACAAGGGATTTTTAACTCTCTCGCAACTATGATGCCCGAGTTCATTAAAAACTTTTTTTAATAAAGTGAAAAAACATTTTTGGACACGAATCGCGTGATGATAACGCGTAATAACGTGACTGTTGATAATATGAAATTCAACCAAAATACACTCTTTAATTTAGCACCTTCGCACACAATCGGGCCAATGAAATACAAATAAATCTGAGTAGACTATGATCAACATTTAGTTTTATCAAAAATAACGTGACATCACGTGATTCTTGTCCCGAAATACTTTTTCACCAGAATAAAAAAATACTTTGAACTCGGGCATCGTAATCGATCTGGCGTTTTAGTAATTTAAACACCTTTGTGTCTAAAATAGCCAAATAAAAAACAACCATGAGAAAATTTCAAAATTTTTAACAAAACCATTACTTTTGGTTTATTGCAAAAAATAATTAAAAGTTAATTACTTTTTGCATATTTAAAATGTTGGATTATTCTGTGAAGTACAGTAAAAATCGTATTTTTAAATTTTGAACACTAATTTATTTTCTAACCAGCTTAAATTCAGATACAGCAGGGAAACATTATTGCAAATGTGGGTTGGAAATAGGCTTTTTTGAACATGCCTTCAATGGAGCTCAATGTGAAAATTTTGAAAAAACTTGCGTCGATTTCGGAAACTGTGCAAAATGCTTCGAGTCAGCATATATTGACCAATCACTTAGCCTTTTAGAAAAGGGTGTACACAACATAATTTTCATAACAAATCGGCATAATTTTTCGTACTGAAAACCTTTTGAACAAACTTTTCTTTGAAATTTTTACGTCTCAGACTAAGACTTTTAGCCCCGTAATCATTGCCCCTATACTTATCGGTTAAAATTTTAACATTTGTAAATCAGTTTGTATTCATTTTTGCTTATTGTAAATATGTCTAATATCAATTTTTGGTCAATTTCGTCAAGAAAAATTCAAACGCTCTGGCACTAATGAACCTAAATTCAGTAAATTTGAATTTGATCATCTAGTGGTCAAAATTTAAAAATCGCTAATTTTCTGATCTGGGAACTTTCTGAACTCTCGAGAGTTTTTTCAGGTAAATCTGAGAAAACAATTCTATCTGTGGATAAACTGTTCTGATGATGGCGGAAATTTATTTTGAAAATTACTAAAAAGTGAAAATTTTAAAGAATTTTGTGCACACCGAAATCATAGACGAGACCTGTTTTTCATGTCGGGAATCTCTCAAAGTTTCAAGTGATTTCGACTTTATCAAACTCGTGGCAAACCTTGTTAATCATGGAGAAGAAATTATCGTCTCCAAGGAAGTTTTCACCAATAATAATATCACGAATGAACTCGGAAATTCAGGAAAAAGATTAATATTATATATTTTATTATTATTTAATTAAATTATTATGTATTAATCGGAAGAGCAGATCAGTGATAAAATATTTATAACTAAAATAAAAAATTTGAACCAAATAACGACAAAAATGCTTCTGTCTTTATAAACACATTTGAAAGTAGTTGAAATAACAAAGTGATTTTATATATGTCTGATCATTTACAGCTATCTAAGGACTCAATCAGATGAGTTGTATTCAAAAGCCTTAATTCGGATGGGTTGAATACCATATTTTGACTTCACAGCCGCTGCATTACAGCGTTACTTCAGCTGGCTTAACGAAAAACGAGAGAAATAAACAAAAAAATTAAAGAGATTGTAGGGTCTGGTGATGACAAACCCTCCTATGAAAACCTACTTATTTAATCTGATATGGCATACGTATTTTCTTAAAGCATTCAAATCCTCGGGCACTTTCAACCTCAATAAAAATCTAAATTACGCGTTACAAATCAAATTTTTATACACCATAATTTCCGAACGAATTGAAGATTTTGTTTTTTTAGGTGTGCTTTTGAGCTCGATTCAACAAAACTTACGAAATTTAAATTGTCCTTTTTCTGAGGTCAGTTTCAGTTATAAAAACAATTTTTAAAGATATACAGCTGAAAATACTCAATTTATTATCAATAGTTAACTTAATTGATCAGATATACAGAATATACTAGTATAACAAATTTTCAATAGAATTCCATTTGCGTCTTTTAATTTTTTTTATCTAAATTAAAACTTTGAGATCAAAGGAAAATTTGAATTAAATATTATAATTCAAAAAACAATTTGAATGACGAAAAAAAAGATAAATATATCATAAATACAGAAATATGATGCATTATCGTGGGATTATATCCAGAGGTTAACTTTGGATACAAGAACTACATCTTAAAACAAATCTACTGACATGGGCAAACCTTTATGGATAACTTTAATGATTTTAACCACGTAAATTATAAACAAAATTTATTTTTCAAACCTGATCGGATCGGATATTTAAATAACCTGGTCGAATCGGATCTGATCGGAGGTTTACAAAAACCTGATAGGATCGAAAAAAAGTCGATCCGACCAAGTTCAATTCGATCTGATCAATTTATGCCGACTCCTGAAAAAAATTGAACTATCTATTGATCAAATAATAAGCTACAAAATTTTAACACTGAAAAATTTTATTTACAAAAAACTTATCCTGAGGAAATTATTTGAAAACTTATTATTTGATCAATAGATAGTTCAATTTTTTTCAGGAGTCGGCATAACTTGATCGAATCGAATTGAACTCGATCGAATCGACTTTTTGGTCGATCCTATCAGGTTTTTGTAAACCTCCGATCAGATCCGACCAGGTTATTAAAATTTCCGATCCGATAAAATTTTGTGATCCGATCAAGGTTTAAAAATAATTTTTTGTTCATAATATTACGTGGCTTAATCATTAAAGTTATTCGATAAAGTTTTGCTCATGTCAGTAGTTTCGTTTATATGATCCCACGATAATACATCCTATTTTTTTATTTATGATATATTTATTATTTTTTCGTCATTCAAATTGTCTTTTGAATTATAATATTTAATTCAAATTTTCCTTTGATCTCAATGTTTTAATTAAGAAACAAAATTAAACGACGCAAATGAAATTCCATTCAAAGTTTGTTATAGTATATTCTGTATATGACAAATAACAAGTTTACTATTGATAATAATTTGAGTTTTTTAGCTGTATATCTTTAAAATATTCACTGGGTTTGAGAAATAAAATTATAATATATTTTTTATCAAAGATAGGTTTTATTCGACGTTTCGGCTAAGCAGCAATTTTTAGTGTGAGAGAAAAGGATGAACAGAATTCGAAAATTGAATTATTTGAGCGCGAAATGAGATTTCAATATTTTTGCGAAATTATAGTTTTTGATTTTATGAAGGTGCGTTTTCGCGAAACTAAGTAATTGAGCCTCAGATAGGTACTTAGTTATCTGGTAGTTAGAAATCGGATTTCGCGCTCAAATAATTCAATTTTCGAATTCTGTTCATCCTTTTCTCTCACACTAAAAATGGCTGCTTAGCCGAAACGTCGAATAAAACCTATCTTTGATAGACAAAATATTATATCTTTAAAAATTGTATTTATAACTGAAACCGACCTCGGGAAAGGAAAAATTTAAATTTCGTGAGTTTTTTCGAATCAAGCTCAAAAGCGCTCCTATAAAAAATTATCCCTGAAAAAATTTCTTCAATTAGCTTGGAAATTATGGTGTATAAAATTTGATTTGTAACGCGTTTTTTTTCATTTTTGAAATACTCTTTTATTTACAGAGATTTATGAAATTTCTTTTCTAATACAGTATAGGTGAACAGTCCCTAATTATACTGTACAGAAATGATATTTATTTTAATAAAAGACACAGAAATTACAGGAGGTTCTGTTAGGAAGGTTTCTTAATGAAATTTAAAATTGATTTCGGACGTAATCTTTCAGACATTGAACCCCTCACTGTAATTTCATCGTCTTCATTTTTCCGTTAAGCTTCATTTGGTAATGGCCACGGCAAATTTCAAGCATATTATCGGGAATTGGTGCAATGGAAACATTGGGTCTGCTTGTAAGGACGAACTAGGAGCCAACGTAATTTAGATTTTTATTGAGCTTTGAGTGCCCGAAGATTCTAATGCTTTTTGAAAATACTTATGCCATATCAGATTAAAGGGGTAGGTTTTCATAGGACGTTTTGTCATCACCAGAGCCTACAACCTCTTTATTTTTTTTTTACATTTTTGTATTCGTTTTGCTTTAAGCCAACCAACTGTAATACAGCGGTTGTATAGTGGTATTCAAACTATTCAAATTAAGGCTTTTGAAAACAACTCATTCGATTGAGTTCTTAGATAGCTATAAATGATAAGACATATACGGATAAATATCAAACAAAAATCGCCCAACAAAAATTTACCCATATAACCACCCTTTTGAGGGTATACCATGATCAGTTCTCGATAAACTAAAATATACCGGTGTTTTCGATGATTACCGGTTAACCGGTCGGTCGATCTGTAAGAGACATAACCGAGACTCTGTATCAACCAATTGCCTCTTGGATACAATTGGAATTTTCGGAATCGTATGTACCGTTTTCGAGAACATTCGCTCCGATTGCCCATTGCGCTGAAAAAAAAACCCGCCTTTGTAGTTTCAAATACTGTCAAATATGTCAAGGCAAATTCTTGTCGTTTTGTCCATATAAAAAAATCACTAAAAATGCTCTAAAAAATTGAATAAGCTATAAATGCAGCAAGGGTCATTTTGTCCATATATACACCTACTTCTACTGTAGGCACCTACTTCTCGAAAATGGGCAAAAATATCAGAATTTTTGTCGTTTTATCCATATATACGCAGCCTTATAGACACACACGACAGTACCATCTTATGTTTAAAAATCTTTTGAGATGATAATTTTTCTTTATATAAGTTTTCGAAAAAATATTCCGATTCGACCAATTTTTTGGATTGTTCCAAATATGTGTGAACATTTTGAGCTATAAGACAGCTCAATCCGATAAGTCGTGTTCGAAAGCTTAAATGTGAACGGTTTGCAGTCCACTTTGGACACCCTATTTTTACTATAGATAATCATCGGTTAGATTCAGGATATTTATTTTATAAAAATCTTTGAAGAAGTCGATTGGATTGGTGCAACAAAAAATACTCCCTGTTCTGTAAGGATTTCTAACGGATGTTCAATCCAATTTATTTTTCGGCTTGATGAATCGGAATCCGATCCCAAGATTGAAATTCTTGTGAATCCTGCGCATCAAAAATGTCCTTATAAACCGAGTACTTTACTCCTTATAAGTGTCAGTCTTTCTCTTCCTATATTTATCGGAATTGTGATTATGGGAATTATTAAAATTATGATTTTGAAAATTCAAAAAAAAGAATTTGAAGATTTTGAAGATCAACTGAGAATGCAAAGATACGGTTTTGCGTAGCCACGTTTTGGGGCGGCAGTAAAACGGCAAATAACGAAAATGACAAAAAATCACTATTTTGGCATTTTCGGCCTAAAAACTCTTTTTCCGAAAAATTATTGGATTCATGTACTTCAGAGCGCGATTTAGATCCTGAAAATTTCACCGAAAGAAGATTTTTCTCAAAAAAGGCCTATTTCACCTAATCAGCTTCACCAAAATGTGTATTTCGATTTGAAAATATACTTTTGATGNTGTGCTCTGAAGTACAGGAATCCAATAATTTTTTGAAAAAAAGAGTTTTCTAGGCCGAAAATGCCAAAATAGTGATTTTTTGCCGTTTTACTGCCAACCCCCACGTTTCGGGTTACTTTTAAAGGATCAGTGTCCGCAAAAGCCCTTGACTGACAATCTGATACCTAACCAACCTCAAAAAATGATTGGTCTCGCGGTCATGCGAGCATAAGTTCTCCTGCTATATCTATTACGGGCCCGCCTGGGCATTTTTGCCACTTTCTTAGCCAAAATTTTTATATAATTTGGCTTTTGAAATCGACTCATCCGATAAGTTCTTACATAGCTCAAACTGAGCACAAATATTGAGTAAATAATAAAACCAAAAAAGATTTGTCCGAATCGGAACTTTATTTTTTATTTATCAGTCTTGCTAAAAAATTCGAAACAATTGCCTGATTCGGACCATTTTTACTAATTTATTTTTTTCTAAATAGATGTGCTCAGTTTGAGCTATCTAAGAACTCAATCGGATGAGTCGTTTTCAAAAGCCAAATTATATAAAAAATTTGGCTAAAAAGTGGCTAATATGTGCGAGGAGGCCCCGTTATCGATATGTCGTCAAAGTGCTTGATTTGGGTAATTTACATTTTTACAGGGAACTAACAGTTTAAACCCGATTAAATTTATTTCAGATTTTTAAGAAAATCTAAATATCTGCTGATATGACATAAAATTCATCGAGTACAAAACATGATTGTGAAATGTTAGATACTTATATCGAAAATTATCCCTACTGCGCCTTTCTCTGCACGCGTCATAACTTTGAAAAAGTGACCAATCAAATCGCGGGATTCTTGAATTAACTCGACAATCGAGTATTGTGATTGGAGACTGGCTCAAAGTTATGACGCGTTCTGAGAAAGGCGCAGTAGGGATAATTTTCTATATATTACTTAAAGTTAGACAAATTGACCTTGACCCCAGAGCAGAATTTTTTTTGAATCGATAAAAATGATTTGAAGGGGGTGGTTAAACCAATGGTTAATTTTCTGCCACAAGTGGCGGAAAAGCGAATTATCAATTATTTTATTATGGGGTCTCCAATTGGACCGATTTCACACTTTTTTTAAAGTTTAAAAACGGCCAGCTATGACAAATCCGCCTCAGTCAAAGAGCAACGACAGAAAATCCACTATTTCGGGAAAATAAAATTTACAAAACAGCAAAACAAAACTGAATTTTTCTTCAACTTCCCAGAGAAAAAAACTTTGGCTTTATCCTGTACAAATCTGTTGATAAAAAATAAATTTATTTTTTCTATTGAAAAGAACGACCAAAAAATGTAGCTTGAGTTCAAATATGAGTTCTCAGTCAGTCAAATACACGATTTCTTAATGAAATTCTGTGAATTCCAATGAATGCATATCATTTGGTAGATAAATGAATACATGTGTAATATCGTGTGTGCCTAAGAAAAAAAAATTTGTGGCATTTTAAAAAATAGATTTTTTTGCAAAACTTTTTTTAGTAAAAAATATTTTAATGGTGTTTATAAATAGACAAACGTCCGCTTAGACAAATTCGACAGTATAATAAATATGCACCAAAAATGTTTTTACATTCCATTTAAAGTTTTTTGAACTGTTGTTTTGTCCTTCGAGACACTTTTTTGATAAAATTTGAAAATAAAATATTATGTTTCGCGAAACTTCTGACTTTTTGCCCACTTAGACACACACGACATGTGGCGACAGTTTTACTTAGTATAAGGGTTTATTAAAAATTGATAACAGTAAGGTTTTGTCGAACATGTACAGTATGTAAAAAAAATGTTCGAGACCAACAAGGAAAATTTCTCTGGATCAAAACCTATAATTGGCAGGAGAATTACTTTCAATCCAGAGGAAATTGGAGCTTTTGGTCTCGAACAATTTTTTTACATACTGTAATAAAAAAATTGTGAATTGAGAAGAATTATTTTTTTACTAAAAATCTGATTCGTTTGAATTAAAGTAATTCGGAAAAAAGTGAATATTATTTAAGGGGGTAACCGGCTTTGAAAAACGGAAAGACTTTCGACCTTAATTGAGGAAAAGATCAGACAGCGAATATTTTCACACAATTTTTCAAAAAACGAGACCAACATAGTAGTCAAAATTTGCTGGTTATCTTTAAAAAATATTCAAAATAGTTGTTTTTGGTACAATTATCTAACTTTACTCGAATAACTGACAACAGCAATCTAAAATTAAAAAAAATCCATAGTTTAACGTTACGAAACTATACGAATATTTTTCGATATCTTTTTTACTTATTGAATGCAGCCCGCTTAAAGGGTAAGATAAAAATTCTGCAAAAATGTGTTTTTGAACCAAAAAATATTTTCAATTTGTATTAGCGGTTAGGCCTAAAATTGATAATGTTGAAAAAATTGGCTAGATCGGATGTCTAGATCACGAGATATACTTAATTATCTGATAATTTTGAAAAAAAAATCGGAAAATTTTTTCTCGACTTTTTATAGATCAAGAGTAATAGCTTCCATTGGTTACCCCTTTACTTTACAATTGTGGAATGGTAAATAAGGCTAGTGAACGATTTTAATTTGAACTAGAATGATTTCGCTAGTTTTGTATGATTGAAGTGGAATGAACTAATTTTGAAGTCAATTAACAAAAAAAAATGAAAAAATTAAAACTTTTTTTTCATACTATAAATTCAATACTGTTGTGTTTGTTCATGAAGACATCGTTTTGAACCCGAAAATTGAAAAAAAATGAAAACTCGATCGTCTATGAGGATGAAACCGTAATTTTTTTAAAGTAATCTTTAATTTAAAATACCATAATAATACAGCGTGTATTAATAATTTGAATTCTGACATTTTGTTTTGAACTAATAGACCAATTTTGCTGTATAAAATAAATATAGAGAAAAATAAAGAAAAACAATTAATTTTAATGAAAAATGGTTTCCGTCAAATATCGCATTTGAGCTCTCTATTTTTTTTAGCAAAATTCGTTTAAAAAGAAAAACGGCAAAACCAAACATGTCCTTACAGACAAACAAGACAGCAGTACAAAATAGGTAAACTATTTTTGATCTTCTTAATAAAAAATGTCTTATACGAGTTATATGAGTTTAAAGAATTTTTGTTCACAAATCAAAGTTTTTAAAAAAAAAGAAGTATAATTTCACTAAAATAATTTATACAGTTATCTATTCAATATGGAGAAATTTCTGAACTAAAACATTTGAAGAAAATTTAAGATTTTGATTGGAACCGGAAGCAGATTCATATCCTGCATTATTGCCGCGTCTTGCGTCTTCGTCGGTATAAATTGGCGCTTCTTTTATTTTCATTACTTTGCCGGACTTGTCAAAAGATCGGCGAACTCGGGCAAAGGGACCTTGATTTTCGTCAAACACATACTCCCATAAAACCCTGCACCAACTTTGAAGCTAAAAACATTTTATATACTAGCAATCTTTTCATAATTTTATTACAGCAACGTGCCTCTATAAGGACGATCCGATTTTGTTCAGTGCGTTTTTATAGACCGACCGGCACTAATTGAAACGGTGTCCGTCCTTATAGAGGCACGCTGCTGTAAATATAATTTTAATCATTTTTCTTGGAAAAAAATTCCAAAACTATTTTTTTATTAATTTTTTTAAAACAATTTTATAATAATCGTTTTAATAATTTTAATATAAATTATATTTTTTAATTATAAATTCTGCGCCCTGGCTAACTTTCAGAGTAAAAAAACTTCCTGATAAACGCACTTAGGTAGCTTTTTTTTAAAGGACACAAATAAACTATATTCCCGAAGTCGAAGCTCAGACATGGTATCATCAAACGCTTTTTTGCATCGTGTACCTGACCAAAATTCCAANTTTCCAATATCGCCAAATTTTTTTTGAGTTTATATTACTTTTTGATCTGTCATGAAGACGTCATGTTTCAGAATTGACTTATCCCAAATCTAGTCTTTCAACTTTTTATTGATTGCCTTTGGTGGAGTATTTTAATTTGTGGGTTTACTTCATACAAATCTATTGTGAAACACCTTATAAAATTAAAAAAATTGTTGGAACATTATGACGCCATCACTTTTGACGCCTAGCGTTTTTATTTTCTGTTCTCATATCGCCGAATGTGCCAATTCGCCGATTTGCCAATATCGGCCGGAACTTTTTTGGCAAAAAAAACTTTCGGCGATATTGAGCCCCCGTAACTAGGGTAACGGTTTGTCCTGAAAAATAAAATTCAGATGTTTGAGGAAGTTTGATAATTATATCTAGAAAGAAAGCCAAAGTTTATTTGAGATTTGAAACTCTTAGGAATTGTACTTTCTTGCTTTTACGTTTTTATTTCCTGTTGAAAAAAAGATCGTAGACATTTATTTTCCGTCGAAAAATCACGCGGAACAATTAAGGAATCACCATAATATTTTGATGAACACAATTAAATAATAAATAGCTTTGAGATGCCAAATTAATTGGTTTGCGTTGACCAACCCGTAGAGCTATGTCAAGCTTAATATTATATCGTGCAAATGTAGATTAAGAAACAGTTTTCATTTTGGAGTTCGCCTTAAAAATTTCACCGGGCTTTTTTGATTCCAAAATTGTTCGGATTTTGTTTTAAAATCTTGGAATAAAAAGAAATAATTAGCCACTTTAACTTTCATACATATTTTCTGGGACCGCTTGTTTTTGAAAAAATTCATTAAAATGTTTATTGTCATTTTGTCGACTTTTATAGAAATATTATCAAAAATTTTCCGCAAATAGTGGTTTTTTTTTGAAATTTTTATTAAAAAATCAGACCGAATCACTTGTGAAATTTTCGTATCTATTAGGTTTGCCCGTATTTCAACCGATGGAAGGGGTAAGCGATATAGTTTCTGAACTACTGATGAAATTTACGACCTTGTTTGTGGACACCGGTTTGTGCCATTTGGCACGGGCAATTTAATAAAATTTTATTTTTGCAAAAAATTAATAAAAATTTCGGGGTGTTCATGAGCAGTATACTTCTTATCAAAAGTTCAGGACATTTCTAATATTTTAAACGCAATGAGGTCAATTTTTTATTCCTAAAAGCTGTGTTGCCATTTTTTCAGGATAAAAAAAAACTTTCATATTTTAGGAACATTTTTTCATGTGGATAATGATGCACCCACTAATAGGCTATAACACCCGAAAAATGTCTGAAGTTATAAAATATTGCTTAAATAAACATTCTTACATCGGTTAGTGAAATCGAGTTACAATGAAAATGGTTTAATATTTTACAGATAGTTAGTTATGTTAAGAATTTGAAATATAAACGTTTGCAAGGAATCGACACTTTATTTGAAGATAAAAAAATCAACCTTTTTTCTTTTTATATCCCCTTAGGAAGTAATTGTAAATTCTGGTTTGCTGTACATATTTACGTTAAGTAGTCAATGTACTAGACCAAATCATAATTTAACAATCTACTTCTAGGGATATATCACTCAGAAAAATACCAGTCTGCCACATCGCGGCTACCCCCTTCAAGAATTGTACATCGATTCCTTTCACCTTCGAATTGAAGACAGATATTATATTCAAATATTGATAAATTTGCGAATGGACTCATTATGATGTAGACGGCTGATTAGCGAATGGAACTTTAAACAAAACGTTACAAAACAAAAAAGAGTTCACCCTCGGCCAATCTCTAACTGTATCTGTATCATTTTAATCGGGCTGCCGTTTGCATCCGGGGTTGAACTTTAAAAAGTGGTCAAGGTATTTATACGGGTGATCTCTTGCATCATCTAAGTATGCGATCTTGTCTGACAGACACGTCACTGAACGAAATATTTTGATAATCGGGTGTATTGGCATTTTAAAAGTTCTTGAGTCATAAAAATTGTTGCCTTTGTTGTATGGGAAAGATAAACAAACGTCCACACCCTATAAACAAACTTCTCATTTATAAGCTATTTTCAGAATCTTGGATATTTATGAAAATTTAATATTTTGAAAATTATTAGATCAGCTTCACGCGAGAAAGTTCAGACCAGTGATGCCCGCTCAATCTGTCAGCTTTTCGACCCATAAAATTTCAGATAATTTGCGTTTTTTATGAAACAAGCTACGCATGGTGCGGTAACTAGGGTGGCCAAGGAGTTTCTTATACATTAGATGAGTCCGCCCGGTAACCATTCATATACAATAAAACTCTACAACTAAAAGTACAACCCCTTTTGTTATAAAAAACGAATTCATTTAATTATATTTATTGAACATGATATATCTCAAGTATTATTAGAGATAAAGAACTCCTGTTCGCAGCGCTTTATCCAATTCTCAATCTTGATACCGTTCATTTCGAAGAAAAAAGCGTAGCGAAATGAGCCAATCATCGATTCTCAAGGGGAATTGGATAGTCAGGTGGCAATCGAACACTTCTCCGCAAAAAAACGGTCGACCAGATAAGTATTTACTATCCACCCCCCCCTTCAGAGGGCCCAACGTTTTACACAAACAATTCGTCAATCTTTTTCCTATTCATGTTGAAAGGACAGCCAATTAGAGCCTCCATTACTTCCACGTTGGTAAGTTCATTTAATACAAAAAATGAGAGAAAGTTTCACCGCTCAAAACGGCTCCCCCGGATTAGTATTTGTAGCACGTTTTTGTCAACACTATTTTATCAAACTTCGAGAACATTCAAGCTGGACAAAAGTATTTATGAGCGTAATAAAACAGTTAGGTATTATTTTTATAGGTTTTTGGACATTAGGATTTTATACTAAATTTATTATTTTATTGATTTCTGCACATGTTCCTAGAGAGCTAAGGGTGGGTTTTTATTTTTCCAGGTTCCAAAGTTTTTAAAATACCTACGGTATTTGACATGTTTTTTATGACTTATTTTTTGGTACAACGCTTAATTTTTGGTTTAACTTAAATGGGTGCTAGTGGAGAACTAAATGAACCTTAGATGTCACCAGACCGTGAACGTAATTAATACTGTGATATAACTACGAAATAAAAGCCAGAATACCGTGACAAAAATTCCAACGACAAATTTTTTTTTTCGTTTTCCCCAGTCAACCGGTTCACGTAAATGTCGGTTTCAGAGAATCTTACGGGTAAATTCTTATGAAAACCTGCGTCTCTGGTCAGTTTTTCATCAGAAATTTTTGGTGACATTTTTTTGACACGTGACACCTCCATTGGTGTCAAATGACACTTTTTGTATTTTTTATTACTGCTGAACATGACGAGATGATAGTATACCTATGTGAATCATTTTTGAAGAGAAATTTTTTGACAATATTCTTTTTGACACCAATACAAGAAAGTGTCATTTGACACCAATGAGGGTCACGTGTCAAAAAATGTCACCAAAAAATTCTGATGAAAAACTGACCAGAGACGCAGGTTTTCATAAGAATTTACAGTAAGATTTCCTGAAAACCGATTTAACCGGTTGAGCACGACATTTATCGGTGACCGGTTGACTGGAAAAAACGAAAAAAAAATTGTCGTTGGAATTTTGTTCAGGTACACGATGCAAAAAAGCTTGATGATACCATGTCTGAGCTTCGACTTCGTCAATATAGTTTATTGTGTCCTTTAAAAAAGCTTTAAAAGTATTTTTTCAATATTCTTTTTAATCATTTTTCTGTGATTTTTATATTTTCCAATTTTTTCTATAAAATAATTTTTTTGAAATTTTTTTCTTTTTTTTACTAATAATTTATTCAATAAAAAAAGTTGATTTTGGCTTAAAATAATGATAATTTAGAAAAAAAAATCTAATTTTTCTGTTGAGGCCACATTTATGGATACACAAAAATAAAAATCGTATATTTTGACCATATTTTTCTATATTTTCTTTATAGACGCAAATCACAGTATTTGGAGCCTAAATAAAATATATTTTTCCTATTCCTGCAAAAAATATGCGTCATCGAATATATTTTTGACTCCTAGATTATCGACTGTATACCTGTGGAATTTCTTCATAAAAGTCTGGTGCAATTTTTCGTAGTTGAGGTAATTTTGCGGCTGGAATGAATGGGAAGTCGTGATGCTCGTTATGATAACCAACATTGAAAGTCAGAATATTCAACGGTCCATAATATGAGAAAGTATCAATTCCCTAAGAATGAACTTTTAACCATTGTGCTCAAACATAATTAATAACGACAAAATCAGACGGTGTGCATAAATTTACTTGAAATTTTGAGTCCTAAATTATAAAAAAACAAAATTTTATGACTCATAATATTTTCGTTTTTTTACCAGTAATATACCGGAAATTATTGGTTTCTCCAAAGCGCTCTAACTATTTTCATAATAAAATAAAATTTATAAATTTACCTTGACGAACATGTAATGTTCAGCGATGAAATGTCCAGAAATAGGATGAATCCCCAAACCCAGATAAGATCCAATGAACAAATACGAAATAGCTTTTCCGCCAAACGAGTTATAGATCCACATATTGAAACAAAGTTGAACGATTAAATTCTAAAAGTAGAAAACTAATTATTCGGAATCAACCACGTTTTTTTATTCTGTTTAAAAGAAATTTCTCGACATTTTTAGGAAAAATTCCGAATGCGATTTTGAGAAAAAAAGTGCATCGATATATTGATTTGATGATCCTGATATTTTATCTAGAATCGGCTTAAAATTTAAAATTAAAAGTTAAAAAAGAAACGATTTTCGGTATATCTGGCTTTGGAATTTTTCATAATTGGATAGGGAAAAAATCACCAAAAAACTGTTAGAAATGTTTATTTGAAATAAATTTCAATACCTTATTTGGAAATTTAACTTAAGAGGGTAGCGGTCGCATAAATTTACTTTTGTACTCCACTTTATCAGATGACAAAACTGCTGCAAAACTTTTGAGAATAGCCATTTGGTAGATCTATCCTTTTAACAAAAATATTAAAAAAAATATCAAAAAAATATCATCAAAATATATCAAAAAAATTAACAAAAATAATTTATCAGATTAATTTTTGGCCGACCCTGGTGACCACCATGCAACGAGTTCTAGAACACTAAATCGAAATTTCAAATGCCTACTCCTCCTAGAGCTCACATACGACTCTACTCAAATTTGGAATGAACTACGGAAACAATATTGCTCGTATTTGAGGGGGAATTAGATTTTTGAATTTTGGACCAGTATTTTCTAGAACTGCCCAAAATCGCCTAATTTCAAGATTTTCGCTCTTCAATTTCCTATTCCTCCTAGGTTAAATTTCAGAATGCACTATAAATTTG
>SCLH01000695.1:113980-133607 GCA_004367855.1 Oikopleura vanhoeffeni | reverse complement strand
AATTTTTGTAAACCGGTAGTTAAAAGTCGGAAAATGAAAGTCGTCGGATTAAGTCGAAAGTACCACCCGAAAGTACCCCCTTAAAACGAGAAATATGGTATTGATTTAACACTTAGAAAAATTTCCGGTCACTTTTTAAATTTAACCGATTTTCGTGATTTAAATATAGCGAGTTCGACCCGCAAAAACAGTAAAAATTAACATTTACCGGTAAATACGCGGTATTTGAAATTAACTTTTACACATAGTTATTGTTTTGATTCCGATCTAGATGGCCCCAATCGTTTGACTGACTTAGAATTTTATTTTGGGCTAATTGTTTTTAGGTTCTCTTTGAGCTTTTTTTATATTTTTACCTTCAATTCGTAATGAGTCGGGTTCTTTGGGGAAACGAGCATTGGTCGAAAAGCGTAAAATAATGGGTTGAGAAATAACCAAAGAATTTTGAGCGGGACATTTGTGAAGAATCTCCCTTCCCATGCGGTAGGCAAATCGGTATCTAAGCCATCTCCTGCCAAGTAACGATGATGATCTACAATTCAAACTTAATTTTTCTCTATAAAAAGTAGTACCGAAAATTTCAAATCAAAAAATAGGCGTTTGTTAATCAATTTTCAAAAAAAGAAAAAAAAATGAGTTTCAAATCGAGCTCAGGAGCGCTCCTAGTACAAATTAAAAATTTAAGTCAATAGCGTTTTTAGTTACAACGAAATCGAACTAAATTGATTGTATAATTAATAAATGCGAAGTTTATAATGTCATATATTTGATTTGAAGACCCTACAACCACTTGAATGTCTCAAAATAATCAACAGCAGCAAAAAAACAAATTTCTATAATATCGTAAAATTGGGGTATATTCACGGAGAGTATAAACTCATCGTTTATTTTTTACAGGAAGATCACTAGAGTGAAAAAATGGATAAAAAATAGACGATGAATAAATAGTTTCCGTAAATATACGGTATATTAAACATCAGTATACCTCTATTTTACGATATTATTATACATGTAATCTATTGTTTTGCTACTGTTTATTATTTTCAGACATTCAGAGGGTTTTAGGTTCAAAGTGACTCTGGTGCATCCGCAGAACTTTTATCCCTGTTAGTAGAATTTGAGACATATTAACAGTGATAAGCAGACTACCAAATTATTTACTAGTCTAAGAATTATCAAAGCGGCAAAACAATGAATTCATTGTATCAATACAAATACGAAATACTGCAACAAAAAAATCAATGTTGACATTTATTGTTTAATTTTAACTCCTCAACGGTTATGTCTGAATTTAACTCTCTCAGTCACAGAGCCATAAAAGTGGATTTAATTTTTTTTAAAGACCGGAAATGACAAAAATAATTAAAATAAAAGTTCAAGGTTCAAATCGCGCATAGTCTATGGGCCATGAAGTTTGCCGTTAATTTTTGAAAAATTAAAATAAAATTATTTTTGACGAGTTGTTCGAAATATATTTCATTCTAATTTTATCTTGATTTTTCGCAAAACATCTTATGGCACCTGGTAATTAGAGACCGGAAATCGTATGTTATTTCTGAGGAAGTCACTTTTTAGGAAACTTAATTCTTAACCTTCCAAGCTTAAGTTTCTGGTTCTGAGGTCTTTGACTGACTTTTAATTTTTTTGAGACTAAATTCTTCTAAAATCAAAAATATAAAAAATCTAGTATTCCAAAATGATCACTTTTCCACCGCGGAAATGAAGTGCTCAACATTTAAATTGTCTTAATATAATTATATAGAAATGTAAGTCTATCCTGTATCTCAATGACTTGACAACAATTATATCGCGAAAACTTTTACTTTTCCCATAATATGAGTTCAAAGTCGAGCCATAAAGGTGGCTCTGGGGTTAAATTCTTTTAACGCACTTCAGAAACAGTCTGAGTTGACAGTCTATGTGAAATACAAATAATGGCGCCAAAGAGCACACATATTCTAGTCTCAGCTGTCTCGCGATATTATATACACATTGTATAAGGCAAAATTATGAAATTCAGGCAAAAAATGTTTTATACTGTATTTAACATTTTTTCTTGATTTCAAATTTTGGGAGCTTATGAGATTGACAAAATAATATGCCGTGAAATTTGTCTATATATCCAGATAATATATAATTATCGTCTATTTTTATCGACGGATGCGAAAATTCTAGACATATTAAGTTGGCTAACAAATAATTAACTGGTCTAGAGTCGAAAATCAACGGTAATAATAATACGAACTATTTTAAAACCATACTGGCGACATTTCTTAATTAACTCCAATTCTTCAACGGATATTTGTCAATACATATTGTGTATTGACAGGTTACTAGTTTTTAGGCATTTTAAGCAATTATACATTTGAAATATGCACTTCGCTTCCAAGAAGTTATGTTTTATTTTCAATGCGCTCCGGTTGAAATAAGAAATAGTCTGATTTGACACTCAATCAGATCCCCAATAACATCTCAAATGTTTGTTTTCAAATTCATCTGAATTTTTGAAACATGCAATTGAAAATAAAGCTTTTCACTTCTAAATACGAAAATACAATAGACGATTTAAAATAAGAAATTTCAAAACTCAAAAATGGGTATCGATGTTTTTAACTTATCTTGTAGAGAATTTTTTTCTGGTCATTTTAAGACTTATGATTTTTTTTTTATGAAAAATTTTCAAAAAAAAATCGATTTTAAGGTCAATTTTTCGTGATTTTACAGGTAAATGTGATCCAGTTCTAGCGAAGCCGTATGAAGTGCTAGAAGGCTGATTTTTTGGCCAGTGTAAATTAAGCGTTTTTCGGCTACCCGTTTTTTTAATTGAGTTTCGGCGACCAATATTTGTCCTCTAATGACCGGTCAAAGTTCCAGGTCAATCTCAAGTTCATCGTATAAACTTGAAAGTATCCTCAAAAGAAAGGTCGGCTTTCTGATGAACGTATTAGCAACTATGGGTTAAAAATGTACTGAAAGGTCGCTAGAGAGCAAAAACTGGCAAAAAGGCATTGACCAGTTTTTGCTCTCTAGCGATCTTTCAGTACATTATTGACCATAGTTCCCAATACGTTCATTAGAAAGTCGACCCTTCCGATTCTTTTGGGGTACTCACAGTCTATACGATGAACTTGAGATTGACCTTGAACTTTGACCGGTCATTAGAGGACAAATATTGGTCGCCGACCCTCAATTAATTAAACTGTAGCCGGAAAAACGCTTAATTTCACTGGCCAAAAATCAGCCTTCTAGCACTTCATACGGCTTCGCTAGAACTGGATCACATTTACCTGTAAAATCACGAAAAAAGACCAATAAATCAATTTTTTTGAAAATTTTTCATAAAAAAAAAATCTGAGTCTTAAAATGACCAGAAAAAATCTCTACAAGATAGGTTTAAAAACATCGATACCCATTTTTGAGTTTTGAAATTTCTTATTTCAAATCGTCATAGCGATTTAATTTTGAACATGATCATATGAGAAAATCGAATAATGGCGCCAGAGAGATATTAATTTAAGTTTCAGCTCTTTTTTGGCATTATACAAGGCGATCGGCCTAAATCCTGATTATCGATTCGTATACAGGATAAAAAGCCTATATGAATAATAATATGTAACATACTGTTTGTAAGATTTTAGCTGGGGATTAAAGCTCCAGCTAAAAACAACACCGACCGATCAGAAGTGAGATAAAAAAAAACATCACAAGATTATTGGACGCGAGCAATTCATGCCCTAGCTAAAATCTGGCATACTGTACAGTACGGTTTTAACCTTTTGTACGAATCGATACTAAAAATTAAGGCCGTTAGCTTCATATAATGTCGCAAGAGAGCTAAGACTTACACTTTGTTTTATCTCTCTGTCGCCATTATTCGAATTTCCGATAAACGCAATGTTATTTTCGTATCAAAATTTAATTTTTTTGAAAGGCTTTACTTTCAAAAACATGTTTTGAAAATTCAGATAAAAATTGGGAGCAAAAGTTTCCTATATTATTTTGCCAGATAAATGTGCATGAAGCACTGAAATATAAGGATGTTACTGATATTCAGATTGGGTGTCAAATAAGACGTTGTCCATATATACGCAGTCCTTATACACAGAGCAGTATTCATAATTTGAAGCGAGGCGCAATTAAATATAACGAAACGCCTCGGAAACCAAATGCATATTTAAAATGTAGTATTTCTCAAAATCCTTTAAAACCGGTAACCTGGCAATATATTGACACACATCCGTCGAGGAGTCAAAGTTAAGTAAGAAATGTGGACGGTGAGTTAATTTTTAGAATATTCGGTATCATTATACTCCGGTTTGCGACTGGTGATAATTCTTCGACCAGTTTATACTTTTGTAGCCTACTAAACACACTTTATATGTCTCGAATTATCATATCCCTCTGATTAAATAGACGGTAAATAATAATCACTGATTATATAAAAGTTTTATTATAGTGCATTGTTTTGCTACTGTTTATCATTTTCAGACATTAAGTGACTAAGCGAAACTCTTTTTATGTGTCTCCAAGGGTTAAATAGACACATTAAATCGGGTCAACTCGGCGGAAAAATCTGGCACGATTAGTGTTTTTTTCTAGAATTCCGCGATACAATTCTAAGTGAAAAATCGGGTCCATGAATAACAAAGCTCGGTTTAAAATCGTCTGGAGCCGTTTCTTTAATTTTATATTTGGGTCACGAAATTTTTTTGTGAATATTAATTTTTTTTTAATTTTGAAAAAAAATTTGTAAGAACCTTGGAAAATGGGCAGTTTTAAAATTTACTGTGTTTATTTGCGAAGTTAATAATTCATAAATTTTTAGATTGAAATTGTATTTAATTTTAAATTCCTTCTATGTCACCTTTATTTCTAACCTCTAAAACCGATTTTTTGAGAAAATCGCAAAATCAGAATAAAGCATGTATGAGTTAAAAACTTTGGAAATTCTGTCAGTCGGTTAAATTTGTAAAAATATGTCAGATTTTAGGTAGTCATTTAAGCTCCGGGATGATGATTGGCTCGCGCTCAATATTTTTCTTATGCTTTTCTGCTATCTGAATTATAATTGGTCGGTGTCGTTTGCCAGCTGTAGCTGAAATCCCTAGCTATAATCTGACATACACTGTACTGTTTTTAATCGTGGATAGCAGGAATGGTCATAATCATAACAGTACATATAAATATTCAGACGGATGTGAGTATTTTAAGACAAAATTTCTAGACGTAATATTATTGTCTCAAAATTCGAAACATGTTCACGAACCATTTTGAAATGTTTACGGACCTAACATAATCATGTCGGGTCTTCAAAATCATATCATTTTTAAAATGGTCATCGACGAGTTTTCATGCAAAAACAAAGCTGTTTTAAAGCTATTATTGATAAGAATTACGCAAGACCTCAAGATTTACTTTTTAAATTCAAATCAAAATAATTGACTTTTTTGCTCAAAAAGAGCAAAATTGCAATTTCTACCTGAAAACAATTCTGGTCCGAAGGAATTTTGTAAAAGTTAATTGTGCACTCGATAATTGCCTAAATTTTACATTAGATTGTTAGTTTGGGGAGGGGACGCCGACCCGAATTATCAATTCGAAATAAATTTAGAGTTTGTGGTCATGTTGACACAAATTGTGGAAAAAGCAAATATTGTGTCCCACTTGAAGTATCTCATTGGTGAATATCTTATTGGGAATCATGCTTATTCGTTCCGCGATTCGCATGTCGCTGACTTTCTCTTCATTAATAATCATTATATGTTATGTATTCAACAATGTTACTTTTAGGTTATTCGGAATGAAGCCCATAATAATATTGGCTTCCAACGTTGACGTTTAAACTTCTTGTTATTAATAAACTGTAGCTAGCGATGATAAAATAGTTTGATGTTAGTGATTTGAGAGAGGAACGTTAATCGCCAAAAAATCTATCCCGAAAAAACAAATAAATTTTGAATTGACTTCTTATCGGCATTTGAAAATGCTCATCTGATTTAGTTTCTAGTATAGCTCAACCTGAGCACTAAATATCTGAGTGAATAAAATAACGAGTTCAAAGAATATTGGTTAGAATCGACTTAGTTTTCAATTTTTATTTTTCTGAGATATATGACAATTATATAGTGAATTATAATTCAACTTAATTTCAGTATCTCAAAGAACAAAAATACGTTCATATGAATTCTTTTTTATGTGATTAATTCACATAAGATATTTGTGACTCCCGTATTGAAGCTATTTAACCCAATCAGATAGTTCATTTTCAAAATGGCACGAATGGAATTCCGGTTTCAAAATTAAGTTTTTTAGGCGGCGAGTGGAGATTTTTGGCGGGATTAAACGTGCTCTCGACTTTTGGATAGAACGTTGAGACCAGGCTTGTAAATATGAGTCATTTTCGTTCCCGTTTCATGCGTAGGTTTTAAGCAAAAGATAGCGGAAAAAACCACCGTCTAAATCGTGTCCCTTTTATATTCTCGTGCGTTTCCAGAAGAAACCTTCTAATTTTATCTGTTCTCACAATGAAGGTAAAAGTTTTACCGTAAAACATTTCCATGAACTTTTCAGTTTTTCAAAATGCCCAAAAAAAACATTTTTTCCATCGATATTTTCAAAAAAAATGATGAGTCCCTTCAGTAGGCGAGAAAAATCTTTTCCACCCTGGTGCCAAATTTCATTATAAAAACCTTCCACTCTGATTGAGCGGTTCAAACTTATTAATATACTTTTAATTGAAGCTTTGAAAATAGCGTAATTGTAGAAAACCGACCAGAAACTCTAAATTTATTAAGTTATACCGAACAAATTTTGCCAACTAGCATATGTCGCATACCAAAAGATGAGAGAAAAATCAACCAAAAATATACACTTATAATGGTCAACTATATTAGCGCATAGGGTGTCCACATTTCGGCATTTGGTAAGGTCTCATCCGATTTAGTTCTTTAAATAGCTCAAAATCAGGCAAGTCGTTCCCAAAAGCCGAAATGCAAAAGCTGTGGCATTAACTACTTAGAGGCACTCTGGTTTGAAAAAGAATATGCAGCATATTATATATGCAAATTAATAATAATGATATTAGCATGATATTCGAACTTTTTCCATCAAANGAGTCAGTTGCGACATCTAAATAAATTGCCGTTAAACATCATCAAAATAAGTAATTGAAAATAACAAAACTTTTATTTTAACTTTGCCAAAACATGAAGACGAAAAGACCGGTAAATAGGGTCCCACAAACCATCAAATCTCTGCTCGTTCACCATAGCTCGAATTAAAAAATAACGGAAAAAAAATTTAAATTAAACTTTTTTTCCGTACCAAATCCGCAAGCTTTTGAAATTTGTAGGGTCAGATTTAACTTTCCGATCTACGTACACGCAAAAGCCATTTTTCGATTTCTGTTTTAAACCGAAACATTTGCAAAAAATTATCGTTTTTTCGCTAGAAAAAACATCGAAACATTAAACCGGTAAGAAATCGTAAATCGAAAACTGGCTACTGCAGTGTACGAAGCTTTAATTAATTATGGCCCAAAATTTGAGAGAATATGATGTGAACGCATCCTTATTGTTAAAAATAATTTGACTGAATCTCAAAAAAAACGATTTCCTAGAAATATTTCTTTGTTGGATTTGTCCATAGGAACGTATTTTCTTTGCTTTTTGGTTTCCATGTGCAAGAATCGCCATTTTATGCTAAAAATCGCAAAGAAAAAGCACGTATAACATACGCGCTTAGCATTATTATTGCATTTGAAATATTAATAATCTTTGAAAATTTAGACTTTTTCAAAATAACGTAGGTTAAGGCGTTTTTTACTGGGCCCATTGTGATTCTGACTGGAGCAAGGAGAGATGCGACAAATGGTTTTCTGCACTGTGTAATCTTGAAAAAATATACGTAGAGAATTCTATTGGGCTTTTCAGGTTAGTAAATTCTAAATCCATCAGCGAAAATTGATCCAAATGACCGCAAATCCCTATTTTTATGCTTCTTATCGATGACTGGAAAAAAGAAAAATTTCCACCGTTTCTTTTAGGTTACAGATCCAGATGCAAAATATACGGTTAGAAAATATGCGTAGAATTTCTATTGGCTTTTCAGTATAACCGTATCTAAAATCAGTCATCGAATTGATCAAAATGACGCAGAATCCCTATTTTTTAGCTATCTTGCGATGAACTGGAAAAGCAAATTTCCACGGTTCTTATTAGTTTAGATCCAGATTTGCAAAAAAAATTGTACTCTAATCTAGCCTGTGGTTCTCAAAATACAACTTTGCCTGTTGTTGTTTGTTAAAAAAAACTGTAATTTTGCAAATTCGAGGCCGAACGTTGCCTTTTTTTACCTTTATTGTGCTTGAAGTTGTTGCTGAGCGGCATGTTAACATTCGACATGGGAAATGGCGGGATTTGAGGAACGACTGGGCGCCCATTTCGGGGGAATTTTCTGTTGCCCGGCAACAAGGTAAAGGACCGCATAGTCATTGTGATCAAAGGGTACGAGAATATTTTGTTGACTCATAAGAGCTTGTTGTAGACTTGTGGGGGTTAATGCAAAAATTATCAAAAAATCCACTGTACAATTCAATTCTGTAATAAAACTTCCGAAAATTTAATTTGTCCAAAATTGAAATTTCGATAACTCTCGCTAAAAACTCGTACTTGTCCAAATTTTTGACTAAACTAGTCTCAAGCCGAAATCTTTGCATTTCTTATGTTGCAATTTTGCCACTTAAGAGCGTGTGGGGTCGCATTCTTGAGCCTCTTGCAGGCCAAGTTTCCCGTCCAAATTAGCAGTATTCCAAGAACGTTTTTGTACACTAAACAACCAACTTCCCGCGTTAATTTTTAATTTAACAGTAATTTGATTACAATCTACCTTCGCCTATTAAAAAGCTGTCCTAAAAACACTCAGACATATCTTCTCTTCAATTTTCATCATTTTTTGCTGAATGCAAAAGCACGTATTTATCGATTCAAAATTGAAGTTGGCGCTTAATTGTTGTCTTTTGCCGCTACCGGGTTAAACATTGCGCATCAAAATTCTTAAAAGATGTTTTAATTTACGGAAATCATTTTGAAGCATTTTGTGTCAATTTTTTTTTGCTTCTAAATTTTGTCAAAATTCTAATAAAAGCCGCTAATGCATTTATCAAACAGTCTGGTGCTTTCAAATGCAGTCATGAGCCGAAACTATATCTTTTAAACTGGCTGGAGGAATACTTTTTGGACTAGCCTCCCAACTGACCATTTTTACATTTGATTTCTCGCGGTTTTTTGTCCGCCCGAAAGCAAAATTTCCAAGAAAAAAAGCGCTATGAGCAATTATGTGTGAGCTTTCGGGGCCTCGACACAAAAAATATGAAAAATTGTGGCAAATCTGAAGGAGAAAGATAGCGTTGCTGAGTCTTTTTTGGAAGCTTTTTAAAGCAGTAGGTGTCGCGTAAGGGTTATTTATCAGAATACTGTAAAATTAAAAATTACCCGCGAAGGTTGGTTCTGTATAGTAACAAATGGTTTTTGGATATCACTCTGCTAGTTTGGCGGGAAATGGCGTCGGAGAGGCTCAAATTTGCGACACCCACTCCCTTAAACCGAAGAGGTTTCGTGATTATTCTTTTCAAAATACAGGCTTCGAAAATCACTGCGATTTTCTAGGATAAATATAATCCCTTCCTATATTTCGTTCACAATTATCTCTTTAAAATCTTTCGTTCAATCTAAGTTTTTCCTATTCTCAGGATCCACAGATTGCCGAAAATCGCTTTCCCATTTATGTTCTTTCGCCTGTGGCTGTTTTCTCGCCGCAGAGTTTTGTTCTCAAGGTTTCTGCTAATTTTTTTTTTCTCTAAATTACATGTGCACAGAAAAATGGCGCTCGAATAAAGCTCTATTACTTTAGCGCCTAAATCTGAGCGCCGCTTCACGTTGAAACGGTTCCTAATTGTGCAACAACCACCACGAACTTTATACGAGAAAAACCGTCCGGGAAATAACGAGCCTCTGATTGACCTTTGAAATGACGATTGCCTAAGGCAGAGATATTCTTTCTTTGGGAGACGATTCCAATTTGTATGGTTTTATCTGTATAGGATTGTTACTGATATTCAGTTGGGTGTCAAATAAGACGTTGTCCTATATACGCAGTCCTTTATAGACACACAGGGGCAGTATTCATAATTTAAGCGAGGCGCAATTAAATATAACGAAAACGCTCCGCGAAACCAAATGCATTTAATGTGTATTTCTCAAAATCCTTTAAAACCGTAAACCTGGCAATATATGACAACATCCGTCGAGGAGTCAAGTTAAGTAGAAATGTGGACGGTGATTAATTTTTAGAATATTCGGTAATCATTATACTCCGGTCTTGCGACTGGTGTGAATTCTTAGACCAGTTTGATACTTTGTACCTACTAAACACACCTTTATATGTTCTCGAATTATCATATCCCTCTGATTAATAGACGGTAAATAATAATCACTGATTATATAAAAGTTTTATTATAATGCATTTGTTGCTACTGTTATCATTTTCAACATTAAGTGACTAAGCGAAACTCTTTTTATGTGTCTCCAAGGGTTTAAATAGACACATTAAATCGGGTCAACTCGGCGGAAAAATCTGGCACGATTAGTGTTTTTTCTAGAATTCGCGATACAATTCTAAATGAAAAATCGTCCATGAATAACAAAGCTCGGTTTAAAATTGTCTGAGCCGTTTCTTTAATTTATATTTGGGTCCGAAATTTTTTGTGAATATTATTTTTTTTATTTTGAAAAAAAATTTGGAAGAACTTGAGAAAATGGGCAGTTTTTAAATTAACTGTGTTATTTGCGAAGTTAATAATTATTAAAGTTTTTAGATTGAAATTGTATTTAATTTTAAATTCCTTCTATGTACCTTTATTTCTAACCCCTAAAGACGATTTTTGAGAAAATCGCAAAATCAGAGAAAAGCATGTATGAGTTGAAACTTTGAAATTCTGTCAGTCGGTTAAATTTGTAAAATATGTCAGATTTTAGGTAGTATTTAAGCTAAGGGGTGATGATGATTGGCTTGCGCTCAATAATTTTTCTTATGCTTTTTCTGCTATCTGATTCTAATTGCGTCGGTGTCGTTTGCCAGCTGTTAGCGTACATCCCTAGCTATAATCTGATATACACTGTACACTGTTTTTGATCGTGGATAGCAGGAATGGTCATAATCATAACAAGTACATATAAATATTCAGACGGATGTGAGTATTTTTAAGACAAAATTTCTAGACGTAATATTATTGTCTCAAAATTCGAAACATGTTCACGAACCATTTTGAATCGTTTACGACCCAACATAATCATGTCGGGTCTCAAATCATATTATTTTTTAAATGGTCTTCGACGAGTTTTCATTGCAAAACAAAGCTGTTTTGAAGCTTATTATTGTATAGAATTACGCAAGACTCAAGTTTATTTTTAAATTCCAAATAAAAATAATTGACTTTTTTGCTCAAAAAGAGCAAAATTGCAATTTCTACCTGAAAAATTTCTTGGTCCGAAGGGGAATTTTGTAAAAGTTATTGTGCACTCGATAATTGCCTAAATTTTACATTAGATTTGTTAGTTTGGGGAGCGGCGCCGACCCGAATTATCATTCGAAATAAATTTAGAGTTTTGTGCTCATGTTGACACAAAATTGTGGAAGAAACAGAATATTGTGTCCACCTTGAAGTATCTCATTGGTGAATATCTTATTGTTCCCGATTGATGTCCTGACTTTCTCTTCATTAATAATCATATTATGTTATGTATTCACAATGTTACTTTTAGGTTATTCGGAATGAAGCCCATAATAATATTGGTTTTACACGTGACGGTTAAACTTCTTGTTATTAATAAACTGTAGTAGCGCATGATAAAATATTGTGTGTTAGTGATTTGGAGAGGAACGTTAATCGCGCAAAAATATCGCCGAAAAAAATAATTTTGAATTGACATTCTATTCGGCATTTGAAAATGACTCATCTGATTTAGTTTCTAATAGCTCAACCTGAGCACAAATATCTAGTGAATAATAACAGTCAAGAAATTGGTTAGAATCGACTTATTTTTTAATTTTTTTTTTCTGAGATATTGAAAATTATAATTATAATTCAATAATTTCAGTTATCTCAGAAAAAATCAAGAATTTTTTTTTATGTATTAATTCACTAGATATTTGTGCTCCGTTTGAGCTATTTAGACCAATCAGATGAGTCATTTTCAAAATGCACCGAATGAATTCCGATTTCAAAATTAATTTTTTTTGGGGGATAATTTTTGGCGGGATTACGTGCTCTCGATTTTGATAGAACGTTGAGACCAGGCTTGTAAATATGAGTCATTTTCGTTCCCGTTTCATGCGTAGGTTTAAGCAAAAGATAGGGAAAAACCACGCTAAATCGTTCCCTTTTACAAGCCTGGGAAGGTATTCTCGTGCGTTTCCAGAGAAACCTTTCTAATTTTATCTGTTCTCACAATGAAGGTAAAAGTTTTACCGTAAAACCTTTCCATGAACTTTTCAGTTTTTCAAAATGCCCAAAAAAAACATTTTTTCCATCGATATTTTCAACAAAATGATGAGTCCTTCAGTAGGCGAGAAAATCTTTTCCACCCTGGTGCCAAATTTCATTATAAAAACCTTCCACTCTGATTGAGCGGTTTCAAACTTATTAACATACTTTTAATTGAAGCTTTGAAAATAGCGTAATTGTAGAAAACCGACCAGAAACTCTAAATTTATTTAGTTTATACCGAAACAAATTTTGCCAACTAGCATATGTCGCCTACCAAAAGATGAGAGAAAAATCAACCAAAATGTACAACTTATAATGGTCAACTATATTAGCGCCATAGGGTGTCCACATTTCGCATTTGGTAAGGTCTCATCCGATTTAGTTCTTTAATAGCTTCAAATCAGGCAACGTTCCAAAGCCGAAATCATTCAAACCGCATTAACTACTTAGAGGCACTCTGGTTTGAAAAAGAATATGCAGGCATATTATTATATGCAAATTAATATAATGATATTAGCATGATATTCGAACTTTTCCATCAAAATTTGGTCAGACGTTAAGGGGGTATAGGCTATACCCCCTTAACGTTCTGAATCTAGAAAAACTTTTTAAAGCTCAAATCCTTATAAAACCAGCGACCTATACGATAGGCTATACCGTATAGCCTATCGTATAGGTCGCTGGTTTTATAAGGACTTGAGCATTAAAAAGTTTTTCTAGATTCATTCCAAAATGATGTGATTGGCTCAAAATATATGAAATAGGGGATGCCAATCTACGCATGCGTCTGAAATAAATGCGGACAAATAGTACAGTGCAAAAATAGGTGATCTTTTTTTTGTTGTTTAAAAAAATGACAATATTTTTTCAAACGGGCCTCATATTATCTTCTATGACATTACCGAATGTGTTTTAGCTTTTGGGGTTTTCCCCGGGGAGATTGAAACGCCCCTAAAATAAATTAACCAAGACGCGCTCTGATTGGTTAAGCGTGAATCTCCTCGGGGAACACCCCAAAAGCTAAAACACATTCGGTATAATTTTTAGAAAATTTTTGTTTTATAAAGTTTGGAGCAAAATTGACCGAGTTTTAGGCAATTTTGTGAGTTTTATACCTATTTTAACGGGGTTTTAAGAACATTATCAGTGAGTCAGCGTTGACCCGAATCAATAATTAAAAATTGGTGATATGTAAAATTTGGAGCCGAAACCTTTCAAGAGTATACTACCCTCTTAACTCCCACGCTCAATAGACCATACAATGGTACTCGAGGAGAATGGTACATATGATATGTAACATATCGTGAATTATGTTCTCCCGGAGTACCGTTTCTTAGCTCAGTGAACCGTCAGAAGAAATCTGGCACTACTGGAGAACAACAATCATTCAAAATGAACTATTTTATGCTATACTAATCGTAGAACTTAACCCCTGCACTCAAAGTGTGCCGATTGGCACAATCTCTTATTCAGCGCGCCCGTTTATGTAGTAAAATCATAAAAATTACATGCAATTTATAAGGCTTTAGTTTTTCACAATTCTCTATGTTCTGGTCAAAGAATTATTTTTCTAAATTTTTTAGTTTGTGAATTAGAGCCATTTGGTTAACCCCTCACCTGCACGAGATGTCCTTCCCCCCACCTGCACGAGAGTGTTTCAGAACACACACATAGTTAGGGAGCGGACCGGTGAAACTAACGAGAGAACTACAGTAGTTGATACAAATTCTTTGACCTCACGGGGATTGTTAACCCATCAAAAAACGAATTCGAGCACAAAAAAAAAAGTTTTTGGCCATCTAGTGGTCAGAAACTGACTTTTAAAACGCCCATTTAGAGCACTACTTCGATTTGAGCATACAAAACTCCATTGACTTGGTTTTCAGAATTAGGGCCGTTGCTACCTTCAATAAAATTTGCTACCTTGTAGATCATTATTTTCCAGTACTGTTTTAACTGCATTAACAAAAATTGCATCCAAATAATGCATTTCCGGTCTGATGAGAAATTTCTAGAACTCACCAAATTCTTGAAATTGAAAATAAGGGGAAACTATCGGGGGTCTGTTCCGATATTCCGCCGGCCAAAATGACACTTCACCAAAATATTTTTGGTCTCTGTGTTCTGAAAAACGCTCGTGTAGGTGGGGGTAAAGGGGGTGGTCAACGCAAAATTAGCAAAAAAGCCCCAAATTCGAAAAAAATTAAATTTTAGCACATTCAATCAAATATTTTTTACATGAGATGAACGAAATAAATAGCATTCGGTGGTCGGGACGGCTTCCCAATTTGGCAAGTTGCAGTGAGATAATTTTTTCTTAATTTTCGATTAAATGGGGCTTCGACGGGTTTCTACTAAACCGTAGTTTCGTTTCAAAAATTATTATTCAGAGTATGCACAAGAGCGTCGAAACATAACGAGGGCATCTTTGAAAAAAATAAAAGGTGTCATTCCAAATATTTTAAGCCGATGATTTCCGAAAAATCAGTTTGAAAAGTTTTGAATAAGAATTGAGGAAAATTTTTCAAATATTTTTGACCAAAAATCACAAAAACATATCATATGATTTTTGAAAGAGAATATAAAAAATATTTGGTCACTTACACGAAAAGTTAAAGTGGCCATTTTTAAGATTGTTTCTCGTTGATTTGAAACAAATAATTCAAAAAAAAATTTGAACAAAAGGAAATTTCTCATAATTATTTTAACTTATTTCAAAAATTTCTGAAAATTTGACGAATTCGAAAAGTTGAATTTGAACTCAAAATTTTCTAAAAATGCCATTACACGAAAATTCATTAGTAACAAAAGTTGCCTAAATTATATATACATTACTTTGAAGGTATATTGATGTATATTACTTTGACGGTATATTACTTTGACAGGTATATTACTTTGAAGGTATATTGTGGGGAATGTGTATATTATATAATGTGTATATTATTAATATATACAGTATATACCCAGTTAAAAATCTTTCATCAAGAGCCCATATCCGGATCTGTCTCTAAACACCGACGACTGGACCAACTTGTTCGTGGTCGGTATTTGTACCAGTTAAGAGCGTTTAAGAGCGTTAAAGACCGTATCTCCCCTTTATATTTCAAATTACAGGTATATTCTTTACATACTGTTTGTACTATAAAACATAAATGCGAGAATGAGTTCCATTTATTATTTTGTTATTCAAACAAAATTCATTACTTAATTTTTTCTTATTCAATTGTACAGTAGAATGCTATAAGTTGGACAGTTTGATTTCACTTTCGCGTCCTTATAATNTATCCGGATCTGTCTCTAAACACCGACGACTGGACCAACTTGTTCGTGGTCGGTATTTGTACCAGTTAAGAGCGTTAAAGACCGTATTCTCCCCTTTATATTTCAAATTACAGGTATATTCTTTACATACTGTTTGTACTACTACCCTGATAATATTTTTTGGATCCTGGTTACCAAAATCGAACCTTCGAGAAAGTTTTTTGAAGGGAAATCTCGACTGTCTCCTCATCTCACGTACACATCACATTATTATAATAGTATAAAACATAAATGCGAGAATGAGTTCCATTTTCAGTATATTAAAAAGCAATAAACTTAAACCATAGTATATGGTTAAATTTTATTGCTTTTTAATATGGTCGATAGAGGTTACTTTATTGAAAATGTTATTCAAACAAAATTCATTACTTAATTTTTTCTTATTCAATTGTACAGTAGAATGCTATAAGTTGGACAGTTTGATTTCACTTTCGCGTCCTTATAATGAACCTGGCAAACTATCGGCAAAAATGTGATTTGGCGTTAAACATTGGGGTCTGAAATGTATGGTGAAAGAAAAAAATCATGCGTCCTTATACAGAACCTGACAAACTATTAGGATTGATGTCCGTCCTTATACAGGGACCATGGATAAATGTTTGAAAAAAAGGTTCCCATGGGTCCGTTGTACTAAAGAACTCCACTGTGATTGAATTTAATAGTACAATAATAAAAAAGTATTTTTTTTAAATTGAGTTTTTTTTTAGATCGAGTTTTTTTTTGTCATCTTGATTTTTCTAACTGAATAAAATCGTGCTAGAAATTCCAAAAAATTGAGATGACGAACCGTTTTATAACTTACTTTTAGGTTCCTTTCTATAAACGTTTCGGCCAAAAAGTTTCCTATCAACTGTAATTCATTCTGTAATTCAATTGTAATCAACTGTAATTTTATCAATTCTCGCGCACTTTCGAGTGAGCGCTCAAAATTACATTTAACCAATTAAGGAATAATTTCGCTGATTTTTTTGCCTTATATTTTTGTTTCTGTTCAAATTTTTCATTCATGATTATGCTTAATAAAAGCGAAACTAGTCGAAAATAAACTTTGTTTTAACTGTAATTCAATGATTGTTTATTTAATATACTACTAACATCGAAACTAACAAAAAATATAAAAATGTATAAAAATTTTATAACTTTAAATGCAGCCACATTATTATGATTTTTGGAAATACACTAAAAATTACTACTGAAAATAACCTTTGAAAAATTGTCTTTCATACATTTTTAAGGGGGTCGTTTTGTCCATATATCGGCACCTACTTCTCGAGAATGGGCGAAAATCTCAAAATTTCTGTCGTTTTGTCTATATATACACATTCCTTATAGACACACACAACGGTAATAATTAATATACTAGAAAATTAATTAAAATGTATTTTTTATCAAAATTCGATAAGAAAAAGACAGTGATAGAACGGTACTCCTGAAGAAGAGAAAGCAATTACCATAGTATCAGATTAGTTATCAGATGTATATTATATATATACAGTATATAACGATTCTAATGTCTACTAAACAGTTTTCTTTTATAATTATTCGCTAACGAACCGTAAACCAGTACTTTTGGAGAAAATTGAAATGTTTTTTTGGTTCAAAGCAAAGACCAGATTATTCGAAGAGCCTTAAGGTAGTTTTTTCATAAGTACGACAGATTTGACTTTTTACNTAAAATTGTGCTAGAAATTCCAAAAAATTGAGATGACGAACCGTTTTATAACTTACTTTTAGGTTTCTTTCTATAAACGTTTCGGCCAAAAAGTTTCCTATCAACTGTAATTCAATGATTGTTTATTTAATATACTACTAACATCGAAACTAACAAAAAATATAAAAATGTATAAAAATTTTATAACTTTAAATGCAGCCACATTATTATGATTTTTGGAAATACACTAAAAATCAGCAGTGAAAATAAATTTTGAAAAATTGTCTTTCATACATTTTTAAGGGGGTCGTTTTGTCCATATATCGGCACCTTCTTCTCCAGAATGGGCAAAAATCTCAAAATTTCTGTCGTTTTGTCCATATATACACAGTTCTTATAAACACACACAACGGTAATAATTAATATACTAGAAAATTGATTAAAATGTACTTTTTATCAAAATTCGATAATAAAAAGACAGTGATAGAACGGTACTCCTGAAGAAGAGAAAGCGATTACCATAGTATCAGATTAGTTATCAGATGTATATTATATATATAAAGTATATAACGATTCTAATGTCTACTAAACAGTTTTCTTTTATAATTATTCGCTAACGAACCGTAAACCAGTACTTTTGGAGAAAATTGAAATGTTTTTTTGGTTCAAAGATTAGATTATTCGAAAAGCCTACTAGTAAGGTAGTTTTTATTATAGCTGCGACAGATTTCACTTTTAACCACAGACGAACCGTATGAGATATCACAAAACGGTTCTTTGCATTCAACTGGAATTTAAAAAAGCTCTGGCCAAATTTTTTTTAATTTTTGAAAATTTTTTTCAAAATTCGAGATTTCAAATGACCGGAAATTACCCAATATGGGTATCATACGAAACACGAAGAAATTCTACTTAAGACTAATGGTTAAAAAATAAGATTCCAAAAATTAAGTTTTATGACGATTTTTCATAATGACAAAGTGGTAAAAAGTGAAATCTGTCGAACCTATAAAAAAAACTACCTAAGGTGACTACGATAGTGATTTTTAAACAGACGAGCGCTTGCATGTCCGTTTAAACGCGTTTGTGCGTTTTTGAGGCGGGATACTATCGATTGAAAATAGACTTTGGCAATAAAGTTTTTGGACGATAAAAACATTTACAATGCAGTCAAAGTAAACTTTGGTAGATAGTATTATTTTTGGAATTATGAATCATCTTGAGAAAAAAGAGGGCTACAGTTGACCAATGAGCGCGCATGATATTTTCTATTATGAAATAAAATCCTTTTAAAAATTAAATTTGATAAGTGAAAAGCGCGTCCATAAATACTAATTGATTTCTGATGGTCGATTATGGTGCGCAAAATCAAAGAAAGCATGATTTTTTAACTTAGTCAAAAGCTAGAGAAAATAAGATGCGGTCATTGATTGACAATCTGCAAAACAAAGACCTCCTTTTTAAAAACAAATTCACCTCAACTACATTGTTAAACGGTTTAGGGTCGAATGCCTGTCCTTTTGAACACACTTTATTGTAGTTATATGATATACTTATATCTGAGAACAATTTTTCGAAAAAATGCAAAAAAATAATAAAATTGATTTTGACAATTAAATACGTTTTTATTGCATACAACAATATTCTTTGGCAGTTTTATGGCAACTGTCTGTCCGTTTAAAGCTTCTTCAATTTAGTTTTATTCAGATCTAATTTTTACAAAAAAAAATAAAAAAAAACATATTATCAACTTTGACAACAAAAAAAAATTTTGCAAAAAAAAAATAATTTTTGTGACACCTTTAGGTATAATTTAAACAAAAAACATTGTAAAAAATGGTATTGCCGTCACGGTAAGATGCATAACTAATCAATCATTATTATATTGTGACAGAAACAACCTTAATGACCTGACATTATCGTGTCAAACAACTGTATAACTAGTATATGATCGTATGTAAAAGTGTTTGAAGTTACGAACAGATATTTTCATATTCTTGGTGTGTTCAATTTAAATTTATGGCTGAAAATTTTGCTGTTCCAATATAAGAAATACAAAAACTCCGAGAAAGGGCAAAGTATCTAACCAGGAAACTCCACAAGCCCTATCT
>SCLH01000695.1:92536-104991 GCA_004367855.1 Oikopleura vanhoeffeni | reverse complement strand
ACATTGTATAATATACCACATTCTATGGCGTGAATTATATGTAAGTAGACAGTAATTCACAGAAAATGTACAAGTAAAATGTAATTCGTCAAAAAATCGAAAATTTCAACTTTTCAAATATAAAGACAATTTTTTGTAAATATTCTTAAAGCTCATCGTTTTCCGTGCCAAATTTTGATATGATAAGATACAAAACATAATTTTTCAATAGTTTATTCTAGAAGTTTTTGCCAAAAAGGCACTTTTTTCATAAAAAGTGAGTTTTTTAGCCCCAACTTAAATAATCTTCGACATAAAAAACATAAAATATTGGGTTTTACGATGAAATGCACCACTGAAAAAGATGGCCAAGACGATTTTTAAGTTTAAATTGTCCTTATATTTGAAAAATTGAAATTTCCGATTTTTCGACGAATTATATTTTCTGTGAATTACTATCTACCAAATTATACATATCACGGTAATAACTGCTTCACGGTATTAAGCACTTCACGTTAATAACATCCTAGAAAATTCCTAGAATAGATATTTTTCCAGTAAACTCGTCTCAAATATTCATTTTCTGGTTTGCGAGTACTTTCGTTTATTGATTATCAAGCAAAATTCATAATATCTCAAATATATCACTTTAAGGGGGTGATCGTGGCTAAATGAGGTTTTTTTTATCAAAATATAGACAAAACTAAGCCGAAATGACTTTTAAACTTAAACTGATAAGAAATGAGCTATTAATTCAAAAAAAATAATTTCAAGACCGCGGAGTCCGCACCCTGAATCGACAAATTTGCCCAATACAATTTTTTGAATAATTTGAACAAAGAAAGGAGTGAATCCTAATGATATGAATTATTTAAATATTTTATTATATCAAGCTTTTGCACCATACTTATTTTTTTCTTCACAACTTGAAGAAACAGAAAATTTAAAAATCTTGATTCCATGCAAAAGCAGCACTTATGCTGGATAAAGTCTGAAGATCTGGGGCCGTGTTTCTTTGGAGCAGAACAATTTTGGCCGCAGTAGTAAAGTCGCCTAGTTCTCTTAGGCGGTTAATTCCTGCTCGAAGTCCTTTATGATTGCATTCTACCATAAAATCCGTCAACCTTTTCACCTCCTCTTTATCTTTAAATGTTTTGGGAGATTTGAGAAAAATTTGAATTTGGTTTTGTGTAACCATAACTGGCTCAGGAGTGTCGGGAAGTTCTGAATCTGAAAGGTCAAGATCATCTTCTCCTGCAGACCAACCTTCAGCATCACTATCAGATTTGGCTTCATTTTTGTCAAAAGACGTTTCGATTATTTCTACAATGGGGTTGACTTCAAGGTCAAGGTCATCATCTTCTGCAGACCAACCAGCTTCGCTATTTTTATCATCTTCTGTGTGTTTCATTACTGAATCTGCAATTACTGCGGATTTTAATTCGATTTCATGATTTTCAAGGTCAAGGTCATCATCTTCGGCAGCCCAACCCTCAGATTCACTATCAGAAACTGTTTTCTCTGTATAGGCAGGTTTTTTCGTGACCTCTGAATTTTTTTCTTTTTCAAGGTCATCTATTTCAACCTCGTTAATTTTTTCATTCAGAGGTGTTACTTTAATGATTTCAGGCTCAAAGTCAAGGTCACTATCTAAATTTTTTTCGCATGCAACTTTAACCGCATCGTCAATTTCAGAGTTCTCTTGAACTTCTTGTTCAACGATTTGAGGGTCAGATTTTAACTCGCTGATTTCTTCTTGCAAATCAGTAATTTCAGTTTCAACCTCGAGGTCAAGGTCATCATCCTCAGCAGCCCAACCGTCAGGTTCACTATCTGAATTGTTTTCGCGTTCCAGGTTATTGGAATCAGTATTTTCAGGTTTTTTTTCAAGTGCAGGGTCGCCGATTTGACATTCAGATTTGACCTCGCTTATTTTTTCTTCTAAATCGGCTATTTCAATTTCATCCTCAAGATCAAGGTCATCATCTTCAGCATCCCAACCATCAGATTCGCTATCTAAATTTTTATCGTTTCTAAGCTTTTCTTCAACATTAATTTCTGAGTGATTTCCGTGCTCTGGTTCAATCATTCTATCTTCAGATTTGACTTCCTCCATTTTTTCTTTAATATCAGTAGTTTCAGTGTTAATCTCAAGATCAAGGTCAGCATCTTCAGCATCCCAACCACCAGCTTCGTCATCCAAATCCTGCATTTGAAGGTCAACTTTTTCGGTTTTTTCAGGGTCAATTTCCATGATATTCGATCCACTTTTGAGGTCATCTTTGGTAGAAATATTTTTCACAGAACCATTTTCAGAACCCTCGTCTGGAATTTCAGCGTCTATTTTTTGTACTAGCGGTTCTTTATTTGGCTTATAAATCATTTCTGGTTCATTTAGTGGAAGATTTACAATATTTGTTTCTTGAATTTTTACTTCAGGTTCAGAAACCTTATCAAATGCTTTTGGCTCGTGCATGGTGACTTCCGGTTTAGAAGCCTCACCAGATACCTCTGGTTCAAGATTTTTTTGGACAATTACTTCCGGTTTAGAAAGATCACAAGATCTTTCAATATTACTCCTTTCTGATTTGCTGGCCAGAAATTGGGCAACTTCCGGTTCTTGACTTTTTTGAAAATTCGCTTCTGGTAGAGACGCTTTATCTGATAGTTTCATATCTAATTTAGGGTGGTAAATGAACCATGTCATAAAATATGATATGAAAAGTAACAAAAAGTCACAAATTTTAATATTTTTTAATAACAGTGACTTATCACGAATCGCCCCAGTTTTTCGAAAATTTTCGTGCGAGTTTTGCGAACCCATTTTGTGTGTTGAATTTTTATAGTTCGTTGTCAAGCATTTTCACGCTATTTCAGTGTTTACTAAAGTTTCAAAAAAATAACAGAATTTTTAGACAAAAAAGTTTTTAAAGAAAATTTTGAGAAAAATATAATACCGAAATCGAAGGAAATTTAAAAAGAGTTCGAAAGAATTCCGAAAAAATTGTAAAAAAGTACATTCGGAATAAAATTTAAAAATAAATTTATCAGCATTTTTTTTCAAAATTCACATTGACCACCCTAATCTTTCGGTTTTTGAATATTTATTTCAGATTCTTCGATAAGTTTTCCAGTTGCAATCTTTTCTTCTTGTTTTTCGCTGTCAACTTTTTGCCGTATCGGTTCATTTTTAACTTGAATATTTTTTACTTCCGGTTTTTTCTTCAATTTTTTACCTTTGGTTTTCTTTGAAGCAGGTTTCTTAGCTTCTGGTTTTGTTGTCACCAGTTCTACTTCAAAATTGTTCACTTCCGGTTTCTCAATTTCTGGTTGTTTCATTTCCACTTCAATAAGCAATGATTTGCTTCCAGAAGTCATTTTTTCAACTTCCGGTATTTTCTTTTCCGGTTTTTCAGTTTGAAGATTTTCATGTTCTTGTTTTTTGAAGTCCACTTTTTGAACTTCCGGTTCACTCGAAACTTGAACATTTTTTAATTCCGGTTTTGTTGTTTCCAGATTAACTTCAGATGTTATAACTTCCGGTTCCTCAATTTCCGGCTGTTTTATTTCCGCTTCAATAAGGATGGTTTCTTTTTCGATTGCTTTGTTTTCAGAAATTGTTTTTTCATCAACTTCCGGTACTTTTTCTACCGGTTTTTGGGTTTCGAGTTTTATATCTTCTGGTTTTTTGACCTCCACTTTTTTACTTTCTTGTTCATTTTTAACTTGAATATTTTTTACTTCCGGTTTCTTCTTTGACTTTTTACTTTTGGATTTCTTCGAAGCCGGTTTAGTTTCCGTTTTTGTTTTCTCTAGTTTTCCTCCAGATTTTTTAACTTCCGGTTCCTTAATTCCCGGTTGTTTTATTTCCGCTTTAATAAGTGATGGTTTTTGTTCGATTGGTTTATTGCCAGAAATCATTATTTCTTCAACTGGTACTTGTTCTACCGGTTTTTGGGTTTCGAGTTTTTCACCTTCTTGTTTTCTGACGACCACTTCCGGTTCATTTTCAACTTGAATCTTTTTCACTTCCGGTTTCGTCGTTGATGTTTTACCTTTGGGTTTGTTCGAAGCCGGTTGAGTTTCCGGTTTTCTTGTTTCCAGCTTCACTTCAGATTTTATAACTTGCGGTTTCTGAATTTCCGGTTCAATAATTTTTGGTTCTATTTCGGTTGGTTTGTTCAAAGCGGAATAACTAGCATTTATAGTTTCTAATAAAGTAACTAGTTCCACCCACGCTTCTCCTATAGTCGTCCTTTTTTTGATGTGAAAAAGCAGGTTTCATTTTAAAAGTCTTGTACTACCAAAAGAATGTATGTGCCAGCCACGGGGGAAAATTTCAGCCAATGGGGCTGGATATGCCTATTGTGAGATAGGGGCTCCGCCCACGCAATCTGTTCGCATGTCGCGAGATACAATCTGCGGGTAATACGAAAGAAATTTGAATTTATAACTGTACTTTGAAAATGGAATAAAATTCAAACGTCGTAATTAAGGACCTAGTAGAGATACGGCAGATTTTGAAAGCAGTTTTTGATCTTTAAATTAATAATTATACCTCGCGCATATGTGTTTTGAAACACAGGTTTAGTATTCTTCAACAATTCTATAAAATATGAATAGTGTCATAATTGATATAAATTGTTATGGTGCTTACTCTCACCGATGTATTCAAAAATAGCGTTTTGGAAAACCAGTGAGAGTAAGCACCATAACAATTGATATCAATTATGATATATTTTTTACAATTGTTGTGGAATACTGAAACTTTGTTTCAAAAACGACGGTGGCCATCTTTTGTTACTGTATGTAAATTAATTTATCGAGAACAACAATCTCGAGTTAAATAGAGGAAAATGACAGATAATTGGTCAATTAATTTTAAGGCTCCCGCTCATTGGCTAATAATAACATTAATCTTGAAAACTTTCCCTTGCTTTTCTCGACGAAAACATTTACATAGTGTACACTTTTTTTCTTTAAATTGTTCATTTTGTCAATATTAAATCAGGCAAATATGTTTTTCACATTTCCTGTTAGATTCCATAAATTCAATTAAATCATCTTCATATTTGAAAGTTTCGAATAGTCGATTAATAAAATCTGAATTCATCAAAATTAAATCTTGAATAATATCACTCAAAAAAACGCTTAAAATTTTTTGCCAGCTTTTTGTTTCATTTTCAAGCTGAGTTTGATTGCAGTTTTTCGCGATGAATCTTGTTAAGAATTTATAGAAAAGTTTCGATATAAAATTTTAGACCATAAAATAACGCCTTCAAAACGTTGATTTTTTGCTTTTATAAATAAATTATCGAAAAAAATTAAAATCATTAATACACGCTACATTATTATGGTTTTTTCGAATAAAAATAACAGAACAGCTTAGGCGATTCTCGGGTTACTACAAAAATAATTTCTGAATTTGCACGTTCAGTTTTTTAGACATCCGTCATATAAACTTTATCTTAGCTGAAAAGAGTGGAAATTAAATCAATCACCGAATTTCCAATGGATGATTTTTAATAACACACACGCTCTAAATATATAAATAATTTTAATCAAAAATGCCTCCGAGAATTCGGGCACTCGAGCGACAGCCTTTTTTGATCATATGAACTGATATTGTATTTAGAGCATAAATAATAATCTATAGCTTTTTATCGACAAAATATAACGCTTGAATGATGTTAAAGTTTTGATGCACTTTAAATTTTTTTTCATAAAATCGTGTTTTTTAATAATTTTGGCTCCGTCAGTTAGATTTCTTAAGTTCCAGGTAAACTGGCTCAAAAAATTTAAAAATATTAATTTCTTTTATATTATTATGGTATTTGAAAATATAAAAAATCTTTCAAATATCGTCCGTTTTGTCTTCATGGTCGATGTCCTTACATACACGACAGTATAGTATCTTGAGAATAAAATATTTATCTACAGCTATTTATCAATTATCAACCCTTGATCGAACAAAGAAAATTGTTTGAATGATACTAAATTTTTGGCGACTGATTTTTTTATAATTTTTTGCTAAGATATATATTGCGCGTAACAAAATACTTTTTTGGGTTCGCATATATATCCAGCGTTTTTCTTTCTAATAGCTCTTGTCGTCATTTTAAAAGTTATAGCGGGAATTTCTCCTTAAAATTCCCGCCTACGGTTACCTCATAAAGTTACCTCATTGTTATGTTTAAATTCCCTGATGTCGATTAACCCCATAATAAAAAAATAATAAAAAAAATTATTAATTTTATGAAATTTCGAACTTTAACTCGTAGACTCTATTTCCGGCAAGTAGTGACCATTTTCCATTTTTTCTTTATCATTTAACTTAAATTCCAGAACATTATTATTTTAGTTGAGTCTACGAGTTAACCAAGAACTGTATATTTTTTCGAAATTATCATCAAAAATTACCCAGTAGTTTTTATAAATTCTTTCCTTAAATTTTTCAAATTGTTCATCGAATTTTTTATAGAATCTGAACTGAAATCGTCTATTTCATGCTTCAACCCTGTAAATAACCCACTCAAAAGTTCATTTCGTCTTCCCTCATCTGAAAATTTTTCAAAAGCCCCTTGAAATTTTTCCATGATAAAATAATAAAGCGAGTTAGTTAAGTTCCGATCCTCCATAGCCCGTGCCAATCCGGTGCAAATTGTATTTTTCATTAATTTATCTGCTTCAAAAGATTTGTTTATCATTGAAATTTCATTCAAAAATCCCTTTATTTGGGATCGTAATTTTTATACTTTTGTTAATATTTTTGAAAAAGAAAACATTCTGTATAAACTATATTGATATTATATCAATAATATTATATTATTAATATACAATAAAAATCAAAATAAGAATAAATAGTATGAAACTTAAATTTTATCTGAAAAAAAATTAAAAAATAAATTTAATTTATTTCAAAAAAACAATTTCGATAATTTGATGTTGAAAAAAATTCAAAATTTCAAATGTTTAAACGCATTTTCAGTATTTTTTATTCAATTTTCGCCTATTCTGTTTAATTAATTTTATATTGACAACCTATAATAACGGCGAACATAAAAAGGAAAACTATAAAAATTCGTTTAAAAATTCATAAAAAAAATTTTTCTGAATTATTTTTTTTAAATGACAAATTTTCTAACCATTTCGGAAATTTAAAATAGAACAATAAAAAAGGCGTTAGTTTTTCTCGGTTGAAGTTTCCGATTATTTTGGCCATTGGTCCTTTTTTTAGATACCTCATATCCGATTTGAGGTATCTAAAAAAAATGGACAATTCCTTGTATTTCAACCGATTGATTGTGTATTTTCTTAAAAGTTCCGATCCGCAGCTTTAATTCGTCTAAATTTGCGCAATTTTCAACTATTGCTAATATGACTAATTCTGTTTGATCGTCTGCATTCGAAATTTGTGCGATTCTTTCTAGAATATCTAGCCACTCATTAGTGGCTACCTGATGGCGCAATCCGAGCAAAAATCTCTTATTTGATTTATTATCAAACATTTTCTGTCTCAGATCTTCTAGCGAAATCGAGCTATTTCCGACGAGATCGTGAGAGGTGAATAAATCATAAAGATTGAAAGTTCTAGAAACCAACGATTTGATTTTTGAATTGACTTTGTGCTGATTGGCCAGAATGTTAAGTCGTTCAGCCAATGAGCGATGTCGATGAAGATGGATCTCATCTAATTGGCCAGCGGCCATTAACTCGTTAGAAAAGCGCCGCAAGTGGCGGGAGACGTCGCTAGAGTTAATTTTTGTTATTTTAAGATTTTCAAGAATAGCTAGAATAGGATGGGAAAGTTGTTTTTAGTAATTATTAACTTCAATTTAGACCAGTTTAGTTTAAACATTTTTTTAAATCTTTTGATAAGGCAAAGGTGAAAAACTCAAGCTCGTTGATCATCCTTAATGCCCTATCGTAAAGATTTGATCCTCAAAAACACGGGGGGGGTGAGAAACAACGCGGTTTTCAAAAAGGACTCAATCGATTTAGTTCTTAGATAGCTCAAACTGTGCACAAATATCAAGTGAATAATACAAAATAAAAATTGGTCCGAATCAGACCATTGTTTCTATTTTTCTCAGACCTTTGTTTCTATTTTTTAACAAAAACTACAGTAAGGTGTCTCTATAAGGACGATCCGATTTCGCTCCGTCCGTCCTTATAGGAGCACCGGCAAACTTTCGGAAAAAAGGTCCGTCCTTAAAGCGGACCTGGCAAACTTTTGAAAAAAAGGTCCGTCCTTAAATAAAAATTGCAAAAAATGGATTTTCGAAATTTCATTATTTTGAACGACTAAAAAAAAATTCTGGAGTCATTTTTATTACATTTTTTATCGCGGGAAATTTGGAGAAAAAACATAGCAAAAAGTGCAGTACAAAAAATAGTAAATGAATTATGAAGGGAAACATCTCAAATTTTATCAATTTGAAGTAAAAACGAGGACAGTGTGTGCAGGCACTATGTTTGTTTGCTGTATGCAGGCTGGTAGATATCTCCTGGGTTCTGTATCTGTTCGTGCTGGAATTCGCTGCATTGATCGCCCGGACTTCATCTTTGAGTGGTGAGCAATGGAAAAGAGGGCCCGTCCTTGTACGAGCACCGCGGCAAACTATTTGACAAAAGTGTCCGTCCTTAGGTCCGTCCTTATAGAGGCACCTTACTGTAAATATTAAACATTTCAGTAATCTAGAAAAAAATAAAAAAAACATTGTCCGATTAAAACAGTTTATAACTTTTAAATTCATTAGATAATTGTGCTCAGTTTGAGCTATCTAAGAACTAAATCGGATGACTCGTTTTCAAATGACGCGTCGTTTTCTCATCCCCGAATTTTCGAGGGATCAAATCTTTACGACAGGGCAATAAGGGGATATGGAGCAGAAGAGTCCCAAACTTAAAAAAAGCAAATATTATTAAACTATATGTTAAAAAAATCAATGTTCTCTTAAATATTTTTTATACTGTTCTCAAACAAAAACTTATTTCCCATCCGAACCTAGAAATAGTTCAATTGTTAGTTCGTCAGAATCTTCAATAAATTTCACAGCCGCTGAGCTGAAAGTTTTTTTATCATCAGTGTTTTCTAGAATCTTATGAAATTCTAGAAAATCATGAGCTGATCCTGAGATTTTTGCTTCGATTATAACTTGATAAAAATCATCCAATTTATAACCAAACTGTCGGACAATTTTTATCCAAATTTGAGATGTCTCCCAGACATTGAGGAGCTCATCATGGATGGATTTGCCCTCGAGCAGTTTTTCGAAAATTTCTTGTTTTTTGAGATTCTTGTTCGATTTCAGCGGTTCTTTCAGGAATAATTCAAGCATGGCAATTTTCTTTTTAAGTTTTTCATTAATTTTTCCAGTAGAAATAATCACAGAGTTTGATATTCTTGAGATTTTTTCCGAAATATCATCTTCGTCTGATAAATTTACCTCTCCATGTAATTCTCCCTCCAAGATTTTATTCAAAAGTGCCTCTGGAATTTCTGAAACGATCTTTTCAATATTTTTGCTCCCATGGGTTAAATTATCATTTCGAACTTTTGACCGGAGCCAAAAAGCAGCCATAGACCGGTTTTTCACGGAACGATATCGAGTACAAATGGTGTCCACAGTTAGAATATTTTCTTCAGTTAACTCGGAAAAATTCAAACAATTGAAAACATTTTCCCCATCAGAAATAATTTTCTTGAAATCAAATTTACGAAGAGAACCCTCCAAAAGTTCATTTAAAAATTTTAAATTTTTCGTTTCCAAATCTGCATCTTTATGACTTCTGATAACTTAATTAGGGTGGAAAATGAGGCCTAGTCAAAAAAACTCTATGAATTCTCCAATGAGCCTAGACTGACACTTTTAAAATGTAAAAACGCCCGCTAAGACAAATTTTGCTTCGAAAATTAACAAAAAAAATGGAGCTAGAGAGCTGAAATTATAAATCTAAGATGAATTATTTTCCATTTTTCGAATGTTTAAAAAAATTATCGATGACCTTTCACGTAAAAAAATGATTTTTACCTTTTAAGAGATTCGCTTCAAAACATAAATCACGTCATTGCTATCTCTTTCTCAGTCGTAATCACAACCTACGCAATTACTCATGTGTGTCAGGCGACCACATTATTTCGATTTTAAGTCAAACTACACATTAGGTAACTTTTATTTTAGGTGCCCCCCCCCCTCTGGAGAAAAAACCGTAGGAGGTATCAAGAAACGGTTTTTTGCATGGTGTAGCCAAATGAGTAATGAGGAGGTGTTCATTTTAGTGTCAAGAAGTATATGACTGTTGAGGTTTTATTAACATAATTCATGTTTTGAAGCGGATCTCTCATACGAAAGAAATGCATATTTGGTATGTTACCATTCGATAGTTCAAGCCATTTTTAAAGTTTTGAAAAAATATGAAATATTTTTTTTTGAGTATAATTCAGCTCTAGCACCATTTTTTTATTGTCGATCGGAAAAAACATTTCCCACCCTAAACTAAATCAAAATAATTTTGTAAGGTGCCATGGTCATTCCCATCAATTTTAGGCCAAACGTATGTTCTCAGTTTATCCGCATTTGACCTCGGTTGAACCTGACCTCCAATTTGGCAATTGACCGCGAGGAGAAAATCAATGGTGTCTCGAATGATCAAGATTTCGCCGGAAAATTCATCGAGGTCACTTTTGATGACATTTTTGCAAAATTGATCAATTTGATCAAGAAGAGAATAATCGCGATGAAAATGGATTTCTGTCAAATTTGTCGAAAATTCGATATTTTTTAGATACAGTTTCAAATTTTTCTTGATGGATTGAATCGAAATTTTCTCGAATAAATCACCTCCCCATTCGTTATAAATGTAGAAAAATACACTTTGGATAGGTTCGAACGGAGAAAACTAGATTTTTTTCTGAAATTTACGAAGTCCTTTTTTAAAAATGACGGCATCGTCATGGAGAGGCTAGAAAAAAGAAACGATTTTGCGTGGGTTTGCTTCCCCTTTTATCACTATAGTTTGCTTAAACCTACGCATGAAAGGGGACGAAAATGACTCATTTTTCTTAGCCTGGATATGTAGATTTTCGAAAAGTGTTGGACAAATTTATGAAAAACTACGAATTTAGATCGACGACTAGATAATTTTTAGCTGGTGATTTTAACCGGAAAATTCTATTTGCAGATTTCAGACGTCAAATTTTGAAATATACGCTCGTGATTGAAAAAACGAAAATTCTCCAGGTTCGAACCCTAACTATGGTCAATTTTATCAGTTTTTTCGAAAATTTTCGCGAGAATAGTCAAAAATTGGGTATTAACAGCAATAAGTTTTCCGAAGGCAATAATTTTCAGCTTGTCTGCAATAATATTCTCCAGAATACATTCGTAAATAATATCCAGGGAGCAGCCTAAATTAGTGTTCTAAATCAAGGTTTGATGACATTTCAAAATGATCATTTTTTAAGAAATTTTTTTGAAAATTTGATTAATTTTTTTTTTCGAAATTTACTAAATTTTCTGGTTTATGACAAAACAGCGTATTTTGGCCCAATCAGGCCAAAATTTCCTATTGATTTAGAACACTGGCCTAGATGGTTAACAAGTTGCATCCAATAAGGAGTTTCATCATAAATTTCGATCAAAAACTGCTCGACCGGTTCTTTTATTACCAGTTTATCGAAAAGAGTCTTTTTATCCAAAATATTATTCGAAAATAAAGGTTCATTCAAAAATAAGTGGATTGTTCGTTCTACATGGGTTAAGTCAGCAATAATTTCAGAAGATTTTGACACTTTTTTCCATTCTTCAATGTTTTTAACACCTTTTGAAAGCACATTTTGATGAAAACCTAAATATTTGCTCAAATTATATTTTTAAATAATTTCGGAAGTTTCTGCGTGAGACCAAGTGGTAAAGATAGGGTACGCAGCGGTCAAATTTTTTTTTCACAAAATAGCAAAATTTTATGTGAGTACATCCTTGCCACAAAAAAACTAAAAAATTGAGCTGATAAGGCTCAAAAACGAAATAAGTGCTGAAATTGAGGGTTTTTGAAACTCACTTTCTGACCACTAGATATGTTTTTGCTCGGAATCGTCTATTTCGGTGGCGATTATCCCACGATAGCAAATAAATGTTTATCAACAGTTTCAGTTCAGTCCGTGGGGTTCCCGCTACGCACCCTAGGTATAGACTAGAGTGATGACTAGGGTGTCCGCCGGGATTGAGTCTAAAAATCAACTCGAAAACCTGACATTCGATTTTTCTTAAACTTCCGGAGATAAGTAAACAAGACCGAAAAAGATCAACAAAATTGTCGAAAATATTCCAAGTTGACTCTAAGTGACATTTAGTGACCTCTAAAACTTTCTTCTGATTGGCTCGACAAATTTTTATGAAACTCTGGGATATATACTCAAATTTTCTCAAAACCTCAAAAAAATTATCTAAAATATTCCAAGTTGACTTTAAGTG
>SCLH01000695.1:15268-85559 GCA_004367855.1 Oikopleura vanhoeffeni | reverse complement strand
GCAGATTTTTTCTTCCTTATTAACATATCTTTCGACCCAGAGGGTCATTTGGATGTTTCAGAGACCTTCAAAATCGGTCCTGACCGACTTCGGCCACTCTAAAACAGCTTGTTCGCAATAATATTAAAATTTCAATTATCATAAATATCCATTTTTAGTGAATTCTACATTAACTCTCATTAGGTTCTAAAAAAATAATGTTAAGATAACCCCGAATGATAATTTGAAGTGGAGATTTAAACTGAAAAAAAAGTATAATTCGAAATATATTTTTTTGCTCGGAATCGTCTTTTTCGGTGGCGATTATCCTCCGATAGTAAATAAATTTTTTCAACAGTTTTATCTTGTTTCAGTACTGTTTTAACTGCATTAATTAAAAAATTCCATCCAAATAATGCACTTCCGGTCTGATGAGAAATTTCTAGAACTCACCAAAATTCTCGAAATTGAAAATAAGGGGAACTATCGGGGGTCTGTTCCGATATTCCGCCGGCCAAAATGACACTTCCCCAAAATATTTTGGTCTCTGTGTTCTGGAACACGCTCGTGCAGATGGGGGTTAAAGAGTCGGTATTTTTTTCAGCGGGATAATCAGTTGCACGAGTTTTTCTCGAAGATGGGTGAACCGATTTTAACAATTCCAAAAACAGATGAGAGTCAATGATTTGATACCTTGCATAACGCTCTTCGATTTTCAACCCGCAGATTGTGGAGCATGGGTAGCATGTCCACCATTAATTTCGACTTATAGAAATAATGGATGGATTGTTCCGAAACTTCTTGGGGGTGAATGATATATTGCAAAATGGAAAAAAAAATTATGAAANTACAGTAATTTGAAAAAGTACTCAAATTACGTCAAAAAAATTCCAGGGTCAACTTCAAACGTTTTTAAGACTTTTTCTCATTACAGGAAAGTCTGAATAAAATCACGTGACGAAATAATCCAAAAATAAAGTTTAAAATATGTCATAAATAAATCCTTATTTCTTGAAAAATAAGATCACGTGACGTGTTTGGAAAATATTATTATGTTCAAAACTCTTAAATTAGGTGTGTTTTAGTCCTCAAAACTTTTCGGCGTAATTTGAGTACTATTTGGGTACTTGGGCCAAAACCTCATTTCTTAATTTGAAGGTCACGTGATCGTTTTCGGACTTGAGTGTAATGTAAAAAAGTCTTTAAAACTTCTAAGGACCCCCTTCACTTTTTTCAAAAAGTGTTTTAAGCAATTTTTGAAAAAAAACAGTACTATTTTGGCCAACCTTATTTCTTGAATATACGGTCACGTGATCATTTTAGGGCATTGGTGTAATCGAGAAAAAGTCTTAGAATTTTTTTTTGATCAGGATGAAACGTTTTGTTTGGTGATTTAAAAAATTTTTGCAAAAAATAAGTACTGTAATACAGTAAAAATTTTCAATAAAAAAACGCACAAACGTCATTTTGTCTTAAAGTTTATCGATAACTTTATAACTGGTCTTGTCATAAATGTTTAAGCGTCGTAAAATGCGATTAAATGGTGTGCGGCAACTAGTTGGCTAAAATCGAGTCTACGAGTTAATTATAGGACAGATGTTACTCTAATTTTTTTCGCTTTCGCAGTTAGACCTATTTTTTGTCACTCAATTTTTCTCATTCGGGATTAATTGACATTAAAATGAAGGATACCCCGGACAACTCTGACGAACTGGATAATAGCCTCACCGAGGTTTCCAGAGATGCTATCGAGAAAGAGCCTAAAAGGAGGAAAAATTATATTTGCGTTTTTTGAGAGGATTTCACAAACGTTAAAATGAAGGATACCCCCACAACTCTGACGAACTAACCCTGGATAAAGCATCACAAGGTTCCAGAGATGCTAAAGAGCCAAGAGGAAAATTATATTTGCGTTTTTTTGAGAGGATTTCAACAACGTTAAAATGAAGGATACCCCGGACAACTCTGACGAACTTACCTGGATAATAGCATCACCAGGTTTCCAGAGATGCTAAAGAGCCAAAGGAGGAAAATTATATTTGCGTTTTTTGAGAGGATTCACAACGTTAAAATGAAGGTACCCGACAACTCTGACGAAACTAACCTGGATAATAGCATCACCGAGGTTTCAGAGATGCTAAAGAGCCAAAGGAGGAAAATTATATTTGCGTTTTTTTGAGAGGTTTCACACGTTAAAATGAAGGATACCCGACAACTCTGACGAACTTAACCTGGATAATAGCATCACAAGGTTTCCAAGAGATCAAAGAGCCAAAGAGAGGAAATATATTGCGTTTTTTTGAGAAGGATTCACAACGTTAATGAAGGATACCCCGGACAACTCTGACGAACTAACCTGGATAATAGCACACGAGGTTTCCAGAGAGCTAAAGAGCCAAAGGAGGAAAATTATATTGCGTTTTTTGAGAGGATTTCACAACGTTAAATGAAGGATATCCCGGACAACTCTGACGAACTTAACCTGGATAAATAGCATCAACGAGGTTTCCAGAATGGCTAAAGAGCCAAAGGAGAAATTTATTTTTTTTTTTTATAATTATATTGCGTTTTGAAGAGGATTCACAACGTAATGAAGATACCCCCCGTGTTTCCAGAGATGCTAAAGAGCCAAAGGAGGAAAAAATCCAAATCAAGGTGAATACTTTTAGATAATAAAATAGCACTAAGATATCTGCCATAATGTTTTCACTAGCCTTGATCCTTATTTAAAATCTAAGTTCGACAACATCTATGGTTTCATAACTAAAAATTATTTTCTAGCCAGGTTTACCTAGTTATTCCACGAATCGATTTTCGGCCAAAATCGACCACTTAGGTTAGATTTGTCACATATACTAATCTGTGCCAAATGTTATTCCGCGTTTTGTGGTTAGATTTTTTTTTATCAAAAATTTATATTTTCCGAAAAAATGATAATATATTTCGAAAAATCGCATTTTTGACGAAATAAGGGGGGTTTTCGACTATTATAGCCAAGCGAAAGCTCGAAAAGAAAAGTTGTATTTCTGACTGCGAGAAACACCATGGCAATGAATTTCAAGTTCCGCCGGATTCCGCGCGTCAAAAAATTTTATTTTGTAAATCAAAATTCTCCTTTTTCTCAAGTATTTCAAAAAAATTTGTTAGCAAAAGAAAAAATTTTTTGAGGGCGTTTAAAACAATTTAAAAAAATTTGAAAATTTTTTTGAATTTTTCTGAATTGACTAAAACGCCCGCAAAAAAATTTTCGAAATTTTTTTTGAAATGCTAAAAAAAATTTCAGGATTTTTTTTAAATTGTCTAAAACGTCTGCAAATTTTTTTGGAAAACATTTTTTTACAGTTGTGGAAAAAATACTTAAAAAAAATTGAAAATTTCCTAAAAAAAGTGTAATATGACACCTTTTTCTGAGAGATATGTGTTTCGTATAAGGTAAAAATTAAGTTTGTAACTGATGTAAAGAAAATAAAAATCTTACTACAGCAGGGTACGGCGTATAGTTATACGCGTATAGTTAGATTCCACGCAAAAACCTACGCATTTGAAAAATAAATGTATTCGTTCCTGCCGTGCGGCGTATAGTTATAGGCAAAAGATAGGCGTTTTTCACCAGATTTTCAGANGAGATTTTTGGTCTCGCTTTAGAATTTACGTTTTTGAAGGTTTTCCAAGAAAAAATGCGTAGGTTTTGCCCGTTTTTGTCGCGCTTAGATTTACGTTTTGATGGTTTCAGAAAAAAATGCGTATGGTTTTGCCGGTTTTGTATGCTTAGACTTGTGTCCCGCTTAGACAAAGAATCACAGGTCATTATATAATATAACTACATTCTAATGGCGTGAATTATTATGTAGTCGACAGTAATTCAGCTAGCAAAATCGTACACGTAAAAAATGTAATTCGTCAAAAACTCGCAAAATTTCAAACTTTTCAAATATGAAAGACACATTTTTTGTAAAAATTCTTAAAGCTCATCGTTTTCCGTGCCCAAATTTTTGATATGGGTTAAGAATCACAAAACATAATTTTAATAGTTTATTCTAGAAGTTTTTGCAAAAAGGCACTTTTTTCCAATAAAAAAATAAGGTTTTTTAGCCCCATACTTTTAAAAATAATCTTCGACATAAAAACATAAAATATTGGGTTTACCGATGAAAGGCACCAACGAAAAAAAGATGGCCAAGACGATTTTTAAGTTAAAATTGTCCTTATATTTGAAAACATTGAAATTTCGATTTTTCGACGAATTATATTTTCTGTTGAATTACTCATCTACCAAATTATACATATCACGTGAAAAACTGCTTCACACGGTATTAAGTCACTTTCACGTTATAAACATCCTAGAAATTCCTAGAATAGATATTTTCCCAGTAAACCTCGTCTCAAATATTCCAATTTCTGGTTTGCGAAGTACTTTCGTTTATTGATATCAAGCAAAATTCATATATATCTCAAATATATCGACTTTAAGAGGGGTATCGTGGCTTAAAATCGAGGTTTTTTTTTTATCAAACATATAGACAAACTACCAGCCGAAATGCACTTTTAAATCTTAAACTGATAAGAAATAGCTAGTTAAATTCAAAAAAAATAATTTCAAGAACGCGAGTCCGCACGCCTGAAATCGACAAATTTGCCCATACAATTTTTATTGAATAATTGAAGCCAAAGAAAGAGTGAAATCCTAAGATATGAATTATTCTAAAATATTTATTATATCAAGCTTTTTGCAACCAATACTTATTTTTTCTTCACGAACTTGAAGAAACAGAAATTTTTAAAACAAACTGATTCCATGAAAAAGCAGCATTTATACTGGATAAAGTCTTGAAGACCTGGCGTGTTTCTTTGGAGCAGAACAATTTTTGGCCGCCGGTAGTAAAGTCGCCCCAGCTTCTCTTAGGCGTTAATTCCTGCTTCGTAGTCCTTTTATGATGCATTCTACATAAAATCCGTCAAAACCTTTCACCTCCTCTTTATCTTTAACTGTTTTTGGACACTTGTGAGAAAAGTTTGAAATTTGGTTTTGTGTAACTTATAAACATGGCCCAGGAGTGTCGGAAGTTCTGATCTGAAAGGTCAAGAAGTCATCTTTCTCCTGCAGACCACCTTCAGCATCACTATCAGAATTTAGGCTTCTTTCTTGTCAAAAGACGTTTCGATTATTTTACCAATGGGGTGAACTTCAAGGTCCAAGGTCATCATCTTCTGCAGACCAACCAGCTTCGCTATTTTATCATCTTCCTGTGTGTTTCATTACCTGAATCTGCAATTACTGGCGGATTTTAAATTCGATTCATGATTTTCAAAGGTCAAGGCTCAATCATCTTCGGCAGCCCAAACCCTTCAGATTCACTCACTCAGAAACTGTTTTTCTCCTGTATAGGCAGGTTGTTTTCGTGACCTCTGAATTTTTTTCTTTTTCAAAGGTCATCATTTCAACTCGTTAATTTTTTCAAAATTCGAGGTGTGTACTTTAATGATTTCAGGCTCAAAGTCAAAGGTCAACTATCCTAAATTTTTTTCGCATGCAACTTTAACCGGCAATCGTCAATTTCAGAAGTTCTCGTTGAACTTCCTTGTTGCAACGATTTGAAGGGTCAGATTTAACTCGCTGATTCTTCTTGCAAATCAGTAATTCAGTTTAACCTCGAGGTCAAGGTCATCATCCTCAGCAGCCCAACCGTCAGGGTTCAACTATCTGAATTGTTTTCGCGTTCCAAGGTATTGGAATCAGTCATTTTCAGGTTTTTTTTTTCGAAGTGCAGGGTCGCCGATTTGCATCTCAGATTTGACCTCGCTTATTTTTTCTTTTAAATCGGCTATTTTCAGTTTCAAATCCTCCACGATCAAGGTCATCAATCTTGCAGCATCCCAACCATCAAGATTCGCTATCTAAATTTTCATCGCTTCTAAGCTTTTCTTCAACATTACATTTTCTGAGTGATTATCGTGTTCCGGTGTCAATCAATTCTATCTTCCGATTTGACTTCCCTCCATTTAATTTCTTGAATATCTGTATTTTCAGTGTTAAATTCTCAAGATCAAGGTCATCAATCTCAGCATTCCGAAACCTCCGAACCCTCAAGCTTCGTCATCCAAATCCTGCATTTGAAGGTCGCTTGTTTCAGGGTCAATTTCCATGATATTCGATCACACTTTTGAGGTCATTTTTGGTAGACAATATTTATCACAGAACAATTTTCCAGAACCCTCGTCTGGAATTTCAGGTTTATTTTTTGTACACGGGTCTTTATTTGGCTTAAAAATCATTTCCTGGTTTGATTTAGTGGGAAGATTTAACAATATTCGCTTTTTGAATTTTGAAAATTCGGTTTCAGAAACCTTATCAAATGCCTTTTGACTCTTGCTTAGGGACTTCCGGTTCCAGAAGCCTCACCAGATCTATCAAAAATTACCCCTTTCTGATTTCTGGCCCGAAATTGGGCAACTTACCGGTTCTTGACTTGTTTTGAAAATCACTTGCGCGGTAGAGACGCGAGAGAGTAGTTTTCATATCTAATTTAGGCGTGGTAAAATGACCATGTCAAATAAAACTATGAATATGAAAAGTAACAAAAAAGTCACAATTTTAATATCTTTTAATAACAGTGACTGTATCCCGAAATCCGCCCCAGTTTTTTCGAAAGTTTCGTGCGAGTTTTGCGGAACCCTTTTGTGTGTTGAAATTTTTAAATAGTTCGTTGTCAAAGCAATTTTCACGCTATTTCAGTGTTTACTAAAAGGTTTTCAAAAAAATAACAGAATTTTTTAGCCCCAAAAAAGTTTTAAAGAAAATTTTGAAGAAAAATATAATAACCGAAATCGAAGGAAATTTAAAAGAGTTCGAAAGAATTCGACAAAATTGGTAAAAAAGTACATTCGGAATGAAATTTAAAAATAAATTTATTCAGCATTTTTTTAATTTAAATTCACATTGACCACCCTAATCTTTTCGGTTTTTGAATATTTATTCAGATTCTTCGATAAGTTTTCCAGTTGCAATCTTATTCTTTTGTTTTTTTCGCTGTCAACTTTTTGCCGTATCGGTTCAATTTTTAATTGAATATTTTTTACTTCAGGTTTCTTCTTCGATTTTTTACCTTTGGTTTTCTTAAGAAGCAGGTTTCTTACTTCTATGGTTTTGTGTCACCATTTCTACTTAAAATTGTTCACATTCCGGTTTCTCATTTCTGGTTGTTTCATTTCCACTTTAATAACAGCAATGATTTTGACTTCCCAGAAGTCATTTTTTTCAACTTCCGGTATTTTCTTTCGCGGTTTTTCAGTTTGAAGATTTTCATCTTCTTTTTTTTGAAAAAGTCCACTTTTTTGAACTTTCCGGTTGCTTGAAACTTGAAACATTTTTTAATTCCGGTTTTGTTGTTTCCAAGATTAAACTTCAAGATGTTTATAAGAACTTCCGGTTCCTAATTTTCCGGCTGTATTATTTCCGCTTCAAATAAGGATGGTTTTCTTTTTTCGATTGCTTTGTTTTCAGAATTGTTTTTTTCATCAACTTCCGGTACTTTTTCCTACCGGTTTTTTGGTTTCGAGTTTTATATCTTCTAGTTTTTGACCCTCCACTTTTTTACTTTCTTGTTCATTTTAACATGAAATATTTTTTACTTCCGGTTTTTCTTCTTCTTGACTTTTACTTTTGGATTTCTTCGAAGCCGGTTTAGTTTCCGTTTTTTGTTTTTCTCCCAGTTTTCCTCCAGATTTTTTAACTTCCGGTTCCTTAATTTCCGGTGTTTTATTTCCGCTTTAATAAGTGATGTTTTTTTTTTTTCGATTGGTTTCATTGCCAGATAATAATTTTTCTTCAAAAACTGGTACTTGTTCTATGCGGTTTTTGAGTTTCGAGTTTTTCACCTTCTTGTTTCCTGACGACCACTTCCGGTTCATTTTCAATTGAATCTTTTCCACTCCGGTTTCGTCTTTGAGTGTTTTACCTTTAGCATTGTTCGAAGCCGGGGTTAATGAGTTTCCGGGTTTTCTTGTTCCAGCTTCACTTCAGATTTTATAACTTGCGGTTCTGGATTCCGGTTCAAAATTTTGGGTTTCTATTTCCGGCGGCGGTTAGTGTCAAAACGGGAATAATAGCATTTATATTTCTAATAAAGTAACTAGTTCCACCCACGCTTCTCCTGTAGTCGTCCTTTTGTTTTAATGTGAAAAAACAGGTTTCATTTTAAAAGTCCTTGTACTAACAAAAGAATGTATGTGCCCAGCCACGGGGGAAAATTTCAGCCAATGGGAGCTGGATATGCCTATATTGTGAGATAAAGGCTCCGCCCAACAGCAATATGTGCGCATGTCGTGAGATACAATCTGCGGGTAGTACGAAAGAAATTAAATTTCATACTTTGAAAATGGAATAAAAGTTCAAACGTCTATTAAGGAACCTAGTAGCGAATACGGCAGATTATTTCGGAAAGAATGCAATTTTTGATCTTTAAATTAATAATAATACCTCGCGCAATATGTGTTTTGAAAAAAACAAGTTAAGTACTCTTCAACAATTTTATAAAAATATGAATACTGTCAATAAATTGATATATAATTGTTATGGTTGCTTACTCTCACGATGTATTCAAAAAATGGCGTTTTGAAACCAGTGAGAGTAAGCACCGATAACAATTGATACCCATTATGATATAACTTTTACAATTGTTTGTGGAATACTGAATCTTTGTATTCACAAACGAAACGGTGGCCATTTTTTGTTACTGTTATTGTTACTGATATGTTACTGTTTGTTACTGATATGTAATATTATCGAAGAACAACAATCTCGAGTTAAATAAAAGGAAAAAGGGGACAGATGATTGGTCAATTATTTTAAGGCTCCCGCTCAATCGTGCTATTAATACATTAATCTTGGACAAACTTTCCCTTGGCTTTTCTCGACGAAAACATTTACATCAATGTACACTTTTTTTCTTTAAATTGTTCATCTTGTCAATATTAAAATCAGGCAAATGATATTTCTCACATTTCCTGTAGATCCATAAATTCCAAATTTTAAATCATCTTCTATTTTGTAAAGTTTCGAAATGAGTCGATTAATAAAAAATCTGAATTCATCAAAAATTAAATCTTGGAATAATATCACTCAAAAAACGCTTTAAAATTTTTGCCAGCTTTTGTTTTCAATTTTAAGCCTGAAGTTTGGATTGCAGTTTTTCACGATGAATCTTGTTAAGAATTTATAGAAAAGTTTCCCGAATTATAAAATTTTAGACACCATATAAAAATAACGCCTTCAACAACGTTGAAATTTTTTGCTTTTATAAATAAATTATTCGAGGAAAAAAATTAAAATCATTACCATACACGCTACATATCATGGTTTTTTCGAATAAAAAATAACAGAACAGCTTAGGCGATTCTCGGGTTACAACAAACCATAACTTTCTGAATTGCACGTTCAGTTTTTTAGACCATCCGTCATATAAACTTTATCTTAGCTTGAAAAGAGTGGAAATTAAATCAATCACCGACAATTTCCAATGGAGTTGATTTTTTTAATATATACACCACGCTCTAAATATATGAATAATTTTTAAAATCAAAAATGCCTCCGAGACATTCGGGCACTCGAGCGACCAGCCTTTTTGGATCATAATGAACTGATATTGTTATTAGGAGGCATAAATAATAATCATAGCTTTTTATCGACAAAATATAAACACGCTTGAATGATGATAAAGTTTTGAAAAATGCACTTTAAATTTTTTCATAAAATACGTGTTTTTAATAATTTAGGCTCCCGTCAGTTGGATTTTCTAAGTTCCAGGTAAACTGGCTCAAAAATTCAAAATTTAGTTAATTTTCTTTCATCATTATTATGGGCATTTGAAAATATAAAAAATCTTTCAAAATATCGTCCGTTTTTGTCTTTATGGTCGATGTCCTACATAGGCCGACAGTAAAATAGTATCTCTTGAGAATAAAATATTTATCTACAGCTATTTTATCAAAGTTAATCAACCCTTGATCGAAACAAAGAAAATGTTTGAATGATGCTAAAATTTTTGGCGACTGATTTTTTATTAATTTTTGGCTAAGATCTATTTCGCCGCTCAAACAAAAATATTTTTTTGGTTCGCATATATACTCCACGCTTTTCTTTCTACAATAGCTCTTGTCGTCCATTTTAAAAGTTATAGCGGGAAATTTCTCTCCTTAAAATTCCCGCCTACGGTTACCGTCATAAAGTTACCTCATGTGTTAGTTTAATTCCTGAGTTCGATGTAACCCCATAATAAAAAATAATAAAAAATTATTAAGTTTTAATGAAATTTCGAACTTTAACTCGTAGACTTATTTCACCGGCAAGTAGGACCATTTTTCAATTTTTTTCTTTATTATTTAACTAAATTTCAAAACATTATATTTTAGTCGAGTCTACGAGTTAACCAAGAACTGTAATATTTTTTTCGAAAACTTTATCATCAAACCATTACCACAGTAGTTTTATAAATTCCTTATCCTAAATTTTTCAAATTGTTCACGACATGTTTTTAAGAAATTCTCGAACTGAAATCGTCCTATTTCATGCTTCAACCCTGTAAATAACCACTAAAGTTCATTTCGTTTCCCTCCATCTGAAAATTTTTCCCAAAGCCCCTTGAAATTTTTCCATGATAAATAATAAAGCCGAGTTGGGGTTAAGTTCCGATCCTCCATAGCCCGTGCCAATCCGGTCCAAATTGTAATTTTTCATTAATTTATCGGCTCGAAAGATTTTGTTTATCATTTGAAATTTCATTCAAAAATCCCTTTATTTGATCGGATTTTTTTAATACTTTTTGTTAATAATTGTGTGAAACAGAAAACATTCTGTAATAAACTAATTGATATTATATTAAAATATACAATGAACTCAAAACTAAGAGAAATACATGTACTGTTAATCAAACCTTAAATTTTATCTGAAAAAAAATTAAAAAATAAATTTAATTTATTTCAAAAAAACAAATTTCGATAATTTGATGTTGAATAAAAATTCAAAACTTTCAAATGTTTAAACGCATTTTCAGTATTTTTATTCAATTTTCGCCTATTCGTGTTTAATTAATTTTATATTGACACCACCTATAATAACGCGAAACATAAAAGGAAAACTATAAAATCGTTTAAAAATTCACATAAAAAAAATTTTTCTGAATTATTTTTTTTAAATAACAAATTTTCTAAACCAATTTCGGAAATTTAAAAATGGGAACAATAAAAAAGGCGTTAGTTAAATTTCTGATTATAATTGGCCATTCCTTGAATTTTCAATCCAGTTATTGTGTATTTTCTTAAAAATTCCGATCCGCAGCTTAATTCGTCTATTTGCGCATTTTCAACTATTGCTAATATGACTAATTCTGTCTGATCGGTCTGCATCGAAATGTTGTGCGATTCTTTCTACGAATATCTACACCCGCCACTCATTAGTGGCTACCTGATTGGCGCAATCGAGCAAATCTCTTATTTGAATTTATGAATAAACATTTTCTGTCTCAGATCTTCTAGCGAAATCGGAGCTATTTCCAAACGAGATCGTAAAGAAGGTGAATAAATCATAAAGATTAAAAGTTCTAGAAACCAACGATGTGATTTTGAATGACTTTGTGGGCTGATTGGCCCAGAATGTTAAGTCGTTCAGCCAATGAGTGCGAATCGTCGATGAAGATGGATCTCATCTAATTGGCCAGCGCCATTAACTCGTTTAGAAAAAGCGCCGCAAGTGGCGGAGACGTCGCTAGAGTTAATTTTTGTGATTTTAAGATTTTCAAGAATAGCTATATAGGATGGGCAAAGTTGTTTTTTCGTAATTATTAACTTCAATTTAGACCACTAAAATTTTTTTAAAATCATTTTGTTTAAAGGCACAAGGTGAAAAAACTCAAGCTCGTTGATCATCCTTAATGCCTATCGTAAAGATTTGAAAATCCTCAAAAACACGGGGGGGGTGAGAAACAACGCGGTTTTTTCCAAAAAAAGGACTCAATCGATTTAGTTTCTTAGATAGCTCAAGACTGTGCACAAATATCAAGTGCAATATACAAAATCCCACAAAATTGGTCCGAATCAGACATTGTTTCTATTTTCTCAGACCTTTTGTTTCTATTTTTTAACTAAAAACACAGTAAGGTGTCTCTATAAGGAGATCCGGCATTTCGCTCCGTCCGTCCTTATAGGAGCCCACCGGCAACTTTCGGAAAAAAGGTCCGTCCTTAAAAAGCGGACCCTCGGCAAACTTTTGAAAAAAAAGGTCCGTCCTTACAATAAAAAATTGCAACAAAATGGATTTTCGAAATTTCATTATTTTGAACGACTAAAAAAAAATTCTGGAAGTCAATTTTTATTGACATTTTTGTAGTCGCGGAGGTATATATATGTGAGAGAAAAAACATAGCAAAAAAGGTGCAGTACAAAATAGTAAATGAATTTATGAAGGGAAACTCTCAAATTTAATCAATTGAAGTAAAAACGGGACAGTGTGTGCAGCACTATGTTTGTTTTTTGCCTGTCCTGCAGGCTGGTAGATATCTCCTGGGTTTTCTGTATCTGTTCGTGCTGGAATTCGCTGCATTGATCGCCGGACTTCATCTTTGAGTGGTGAAGCAATGAAAAAGGGCCCGTCCTTGACGAGCACCGCGGCAAACTATTATGACAAAAAGTGTCCGTCCTTAGGTCCGTCCTTAATAGCGGACCTTATGGTAAATACTTAAACATTTCAGTAATCTAAGAAAAAAAAATAAAAAAAACATTGTTCCGATTAAAACCAGTTTTATAACTTTTAAATTCCACTTAGATAATTGTGCTCAGTTTGAGCTATCTAAGAACTAAATCGGATGATCGTTTCAAATGACGCGTCGTTTCTCATGCCCCCGAATTTTCGAGGGATCAAATCTTTACGACAGGGCTATAGGGGATATGAGCAGAAGAGTCCCAACCTTAAAAATAGCAAATATTATTCAAACTTTTGATGCAAAAAAAATCAAATGTTCTTCTGTTAAATATGTTAGACTAGCTGAATGCTATTTGCGGTTCTGACTTGCCAGAGACCTAATTCGAGAGGTTTTGTGTTCATAATTTAATTTCGGTGGATTCCTTTAAATACGCAAACATAGAAATGAGCAACAAAACCGATTTGGTTAGGTTTGCTCGACAGTAATTAGGTAGGTCGCCGAAAAACACCAATTTGTCTTTCTCGAGATACGGTATTCCTCTCAACAATATTTTTTATACTGTTCTCAAACAAAAACTAATTTGCCCATCCGAACCTAGAAAATAGTTCAATTGTTAGTTTCGTCAGAATCTTCAATAAATGTCACCAGCCGCTGAGCTGAAAGTTTTTTTTATCGTCATCGTTTTCTAGAAATCTTGTGAATTCTAGAAAATCATGAGCTGATCCTGTTTAGAATTTTTGCTTCGAATTACATAACTTGATAAAAATCATCCAAATTTATAACCAAACTGTCGGACAATTTTTTGATCCAAATTTTGCGGATGTCTCCAGACATGAGGAGCTCATACTGGATGGATTTGCCCTCGAGCAGTTTTTCGAAAAATTTCTTGTTTGTTCGAGACATTTTTTTGTTTCGATTTGAGCGGTTCTTTCAGGAAATAATTCCAAGATGGCGATTTTATTTTTAAGTTTATCATTAATTTTTTCGCAGTAGAAAGTCAACAGAGTTTTGAAATCCTAAGAGATTTTTCCGAAATATAGTCTTCGTCGGATAAATCTACCTCTCCATGTAATTCTCCTCTAAGATTTTTATTCAAAAGTGCCTCTGGAATTCTCTGAACGATCTTTTGAATATTTTTGTTCCCATGGGTTAAAATTATCATTTCGAATTTGACGCGGAGCCAAAAAGCAGCCATGGAACCGGTTTTTTTACGGAACGATATCTAGTAAAAATGTGTCCACAGTTAGAATATTTTCTTCAGTTAACTCGGAAAAATTCAAAACAATTGAACACATTTTCCCCATCAAAATAATTTTCTTGAAATCAAATTTACGAAGAGAACCCTCACAGTTCATTTAAAAATTTTAAATTTTTCGTTTCCAAAAATCTGCATCTTATCAACCTTCTGATAATCTTAATTAGGGTATGGAAAACTGAGGCCCTAGTCAAAAAAAACTCTATGAATTCTCAATGCGCCTAGACTGACAACTTTTGAAATGTAAAAAACGCCGCTATGAAAATTTGCTTCAAAAAATTAACAAAAAAAAATGGAAGCTGAGAGAAGCTGAAAATATAAATCTAAAGATGAATTAATTTCGCACTTTTTCGAACAGTTTAAAAAATATATCGATGAACCTTCCAGTAAAAAAATGATTTTTAACCTTTTTTGAGAGATCGCCTTTCAAAAACATAAATCACGAGTCATTGATAAAGCATAGAATACTAATTTTTCAGTCGTAATCCACAACCTACGCAATTACTACATGTGTGGTCCGAAACGACCACATTAATTCGATTTGTTAAGGTCAAACCACACATTCAGTAATGAGGAGGTGTTAAATTTTAGTGTTAAGAAGTAATATGACTGTTTGAGGTTTTAATTTAACATAATTCATGTTTTTGCAAGCGGAATCTCCCAATACGAAAGAAATGCATATTTGTATGGTTATACCATTCGATAGGTTCAAGCCATTTTTAAACTTTTGAAAAAATATGAAATATTTTTTTTTTGAGTATAATTCAGCTCTAAGCACCATTTTTTTTTATTTTCGATCGGGACCAAAAGATTTCCCCACCCTAAACTAAATCAAATAATTTTGTAAGGTGCCCATGGGGTCATTCCCACTCGATTTTTAAGGCACACGTATGTTCTCAAGTTTACAATCCGCATTTGACCTCGGTTGAACTTGACCTCCAATTTGGCAATTGACGCGAGGAGAAAATAATGGGTGGTCTCGAAGATCAAATTTCGCCAGGAAAATTCATGCGAGGTCACTTTTGAGACATTTTTTGCAAAATTGAATCAAATTTGATCAAGAAAGAGAAAAATCGCGATGAAAATGGATTTCTGTCAAATTTGTCGAAAATTCGATATTTTTAAGTAGCAGTTTCAAATTTTCTTGATGGAATTGAATCGAAATTTTTTCAAATAATCAACTTCCCCAATGTCGTTATAAATGTAGAAAAATACACTTTGGATAGGTTCGACTGAAGAAAACTATTTTTTTTCTGAAATTTTCGAATTCCTTTTTAACAAATGACGGCATCGTCAATGGACAGGCTAGGAAAAAAGAAAACGATTTTGCGTGAGGTTTGCTTCCCCTTTTTATCCCTATAGTTTGCTTAAACCTACGCATGAAAGGGTGACGAAAAATGACTCATTGTTTTTATTAAGCCTGGATATGTTAGATTTCGAAAAAGTGGTTGGACAAATTTATGAAAAACTAACGAAATTTAGATGAAGACTAGATAGATTTTTAGCTGTGATTTTTAACCCGGAAAATTCTATTTCAAGGATTTCAGACGTCAAATTTTGAAAATATACGCTCATGATTGAAAAAACGAAAAATTCCCAGGTTTCGAACCCTAACTATGGTCAATTTATCAAAGTTTTTTCGAAAATTTCGCGGAAGAATAGTCAAAAATTGGGTATTAACAGCAAAAGTTTTTGCCGCAAGGCAATAATTTTCAGCTGTCTGCAATAATATTCCAGAATACATTCGTAAAATAATACTCCCAGGGAGCACCCTAAATTAAGTGTTCTCATAGACATCAAGGTTTATGACATTTCAAAATGATCATTTTAAGACAAAATTTTTTGGAAAATTGAATTAATTTTTTTTTTTCCGAAAATTTACTAAATTTCTGGTTTTAGCACAAAACAAGCGTATTTTGGCCAATCAAGGCCCAAAATTTCCTATTGTGTTAGAACACTGGCCTAGATGGTTTAACAAGTGCATCCCAATAAGGAAGTTTCATCATAAATTTCGATCAAAATGCTCGACCCGGTCTTTTATTACCCAAGTTTATCGAAAAGAGTCTTTTTATTCCAATATTAATTTTGAACAATTAAAAGGTTCATTCAAAAAATAAGTGGAATTGGTTCGTTCTACATGGGTTTAAGTCAGCAACTAATTTCAGAAGAGTTTGAACACTTTTTTCCAATTCTTCAATGTTTTAAACACCTTTTGAAAGCACACTTTGATGAAAACCCTAAATATTTCTCAAATTATTTTTTAAATAATTTCGGAAGTTTCTGCGTGAGACCAAGTGGTAAAGAATCGGGTACAAAAACAAAAAGCCCCGGTCAAAAGTTTTTTTTTCACAAAATAGCAAAATTTTATGTGCGTACATCCTTGCCACCAAAAAAAACTAAAAAAAATTGAGCTGATAAGGCTCAAAAAAACGAAAATAAGTGCCCTGAAATTGAGGTTTTTGGAAAACTCACTATTTCTGACCACTAGATATGTTTTTGCCTCCGAATCGTCCTATTTCGGTGGCGATTATCCCACGATAGCAAATAAATGTTTATCAACATTTCAGTTCAAGTCCGTGGGTTCCCGCTACGGCACCCTAGGTATAGACTAGAGTGAGTGACTAGGTGGTCCCGCCGGGATTGAGTCTAAAAAAAAATCAACTCGAAAACGCTGACATTCGATTCTTTCTCTGAAACTTCCGGGAGATAAGTAAACAAACCGAAAAAGATCAACAAAATTGTCGAAAATATTCCAAGTTGACTCTAAGTGACCTTTAGTGACCTCTAAAACTATCTTCTGGACATTGGCTCGACAAATTTTTATGACACTTTCGGCTTTAAAACCCAAATTTGCTCAAAACCTCAAAAAAAATTGTCGAAAAATGTTCCAAGGGTTGGGGGGACCCCCCTTTTCCTAAGTGACTTTTATGACTCTAGAACTATCTTCGATGTGGCTCGACAAATTTTTAATGAAACTTTGGGGATTTATACTCAAATTTTCTCGACACCTCAAAAAAATCAAATACGAAAATATCCAAGTTGACCGTAAGTGCACCTTTATTAACCTCTCAAGCTATCTATCTATAAAACAAATTTTTATGAAAACTTTGGGCTTAATAGTCCAAATTTTCTCACAAAAATGGTCGAAAATATTATAACTTGACCGCAAAATGAACCCTAAAGAAACCCCTCGACACTATTCTACGAATTAAAAAATTTGGCATAGCGCGCCAAATCGAGCCTGCGGATATTTTAAAATTAACATTATCGCTGGCAGCCCAGCCAAACCCAAATAAAAGTCAATAATAATTTATCGAAATTAGCTAATAATGATTAAATAATATTATATAATAATTATAATAATTTAATAAATAATTAAATAATCATTAAATAAATAATTAAATAATAATTAAATAATAATTAATAATAATTAATATATAATTAATAATAATTAATAATAATAATAATAATTACTAATAATTAATAATAATTAATAATAATTAATAATAATTAATAATAATTAAAATATTAATAATAATTATAATAATTAATAATAATTAATAATAATTAATAATACTATATAATAATTAATATAATTAGATAAATAATTAAAAATAAATTAATAATAATTAATAATAATTATAATAATTCATAATAATTAATAATAATTAATAATAATTAATAATAATTAATAATATTAATAATAAATAATAATAATTAATAATAATTAATTAATAAATTAATAATCATTAATAATAATTAATAATAATTAATAAAATACATTAACTAATAATTAATATAATTAAATAATAAAATTAATAATAATTAATAATAATTAATAATAATTAATAATAATTAATAAATAATTAATAATAATTACTAATAATTAAATAATAATTAATTAAATAAATTAATAATAATTAATAAGTAATTAATAATTAATTAATAATAATTAATAATATTTAATAATAATTCATAATAATTAATAAAATAATTAATAATATTAATAATAAATTACTAATAGTTACCCGGTGAGTTTTCAAAGTGGCCGTCGGAACAAAAAACGCGGGATTGTCGGGAGTTTTTGGCGGCCACAAAAGGGGGTTTCGTGACAAAATCAATATTTGAATGAATAATTGAGAGCGGTCGAGATTCGAGGCGGCCAGAAAATGTTCGAAGTATGAAATAATCTACAAACATATAATAAAATAACAAATAATAAAGATGGATTATTGCCAAAATGATTAAGATATCAAGAATGAATTATAAGCCAAATATTGAGACACGAAAAATGGGTTTGCGTTTTTTTTGTGACCCGGCTGTTTTTACACGCTAATCATTTGCTCTCCCGCAGTCGATAATCAAGACCGGAGATAAATTAACGGAAATGATCGGGTGGATCAAAATAAGCAGCCTGAATTTTGCCTAGTGCCCTGAGCACATTTGACGGGTCAAACATTTGAAAATCAAACTAGAAAAAACTTGTATAAAGTTATACTAATGCAGGAAATTTATTATTGAAAATTCTCGGATATTGATAAAGAGATCACACCTGTAATACCCAGAGAGATTTTTAGGCATTTGTAGGGGGTCTAAAATCAAAATTGCGCTCTTACGGCTACTTTAGAGTTTTAAAATTGTGCAAACAAATTTCATAGCTTATTTTTCCAATGAATTTAATTTTAAACATCATGCATTTTGAAATTTTTATTTGACGCGATTTTTTGCATTTTAATGTGTAATATTTATTACATTTGACAATCTCGAGCTCGTCAATTGGCTCTTTCATTTATTGATGCGTCATCAGTTACGCTGATTAAGCGTTTGTTTGATAACAGTGCGAGATATGGGTCCTTCTATCTGACTGCGAATCCTCGACGCACTGAAAACTCCACGCGGTACAAGAATTTAAGAATTAATAAGGGGCATGAAAATGACTTTTTTATATTTTTTACTAAATTCCAAGTGCTTGAAACATATCTTTTTTCGCATCTTTTAAATTGAAATCAAAATCATCCTTAACGCCAATAACAGGAAGAAATTCGCACTTTGCAAGTATCTAGAAAATAATTAAAAAATAACTTTTTCAATTCTTAAATTCTCTATAAACTGGAGGTCAAGCCAACTTTTAAGGACAATTTCCACAGAATTTGTTTTCAAGTTGAGAATCTCAACTTGAGATAGTCACACAAACCGAGTGCATTGTTTGTTTTTTGGCCTTGACCACCCCATAAGGGAGTGGTCGTCGAACTAGGCTTTGCAATGTGGAACTTAATTTATAAAAAATTAGCAAATATTCGTATTATCACCACTTTAAAGATTTTTGACATTCAATTCAACTATGACAGCCTTATTACGAAAATCCGGTTTAATGCCAGCTATTTTGTTTGCGTGCCTACCCTAGTTAACACTCATTGTGTATTCAAGATTACTGTTTCTTTCACTGAATTAGTTGTAAATGAGCCTCAAATCGCCGTGCCGATACACGGGATTTTAATATTCAATTTTGTAGAAAAAAGGAGTTCCCAAATTACGGCCGAAGGCCGCCCTAAAAGAGGGTTTTTATATTTTGAATTTTATTTATTGAAAATGACGCCTACATCGGCTGAAGCGCGATAGCGGGATTTCATATTTTGTATTGAATTTTTGTTGAAACATGAGCCGAAGGCCGACAAATTAGATACACATATATTTCTTCCTTTATCGGCCTTGGCAGACTGGCCTTAAAAGATTGACAATCAGAAATAGTGGAGACCATTTTAGGCAAGGGCTCAATAATAAGAAAAAAACGAGGCAGGGTAATTTGTAGGAAATTTACGAAATATTTTTCCTATAAAATTTTGTTTATCATTATGAAAATTATTTAATTTATTTTTGTAGTGTAAAAATGGACTATTTTGGTTGCCTTAATACCCTAACCGTATAGGTAGCACTTCCACCCTTCCATTTCGGCAAAATCGACCAGTTAGGGTTGAATTTTTTCAAATCGTAGGGATTTATGTGAAATTTTATTGCGCTTTTTGTGGTGACATATTTTCTTTCGAAAATTCGGGTTTTTTGGTCAAAAGTCGAATGTTTGTAAGGCGAACAACAGGTTTTTTGGCTATAAAACCTCTCCTAACTTTCTGTCCTGATTTTTTTTCATGAAAAGATCTTTAAGTTTCTCATTTGATGATTAATTAGCCATCTGCTGGGTCTGGCTGTAAATAAAAATAAAATTTTTGAAATTTCCATATCACGAAATTTTTTCTAAGTACTTTTTGGAAATTGCTTGCAAAAAAATTTCGAAAAGAAAAATTTTTTTTGCAGGCCGTTTCCCAGCCAATTAAAAAAAAAATAAAAAAAATTTTCGAAAAATTTTTTTCAACAATTAAAAAAAAAAAATGTTCGAAAATTTTTTTTTCTTCATTTTTTTTTAAAATTTGGTCAAAACGCCTGCAAAAAAATTTTTTTTTGCTACCAAATTTTTCAAAATACTTGGAAAACATTTGAAGAATCTGAAACAAATAAAAATAGGAATTTTTTTTAAGTTTTTGATAAAAATAAATACAAACTTGCAATGATATTAAGGCCTCCCAAGCCACAATGAGCACCCATACAAACTTTCAGGAATAACAAATTGAAATATTTGACCAATTTCACAAAAATATTTTGATTAATTAATATTTTTGAACAGATATTTTGAACTTGGAACTTTAAAATAAAATTTTATATTTAAAAATTTTCAAATCAAAAACATTTTCCACGTGACCTTAGAAAAATTCATATTTTGGTGTTTAGGGGTCAAAATTGAAAAAAAAAAGCTCATTAAAAAGTTTTCTTTTTGTTTCGAGCTACCGTTTGCAAAAATTTGAGTGAAATTTTGGAAAATTTTAACCTAGGAGGAGATATGATTTTCCCGATGAACAAGCCAAAAACGGTGGTTTATCGCATATGCCTAGAAAAAAATATAGCATTTATCGACAAAAGCGCTTCTCGGAAGTTTTAAATACTAATTATGCAGGTTATGTAAAATTAAGGTTTAATTCTAAATAAAACCTCAGAGGAGATTACATTTTTCCGTTTTGGCTTAGGTCTCACTGTCTCGCTAAATGTCTGGGAGTGTAATCATGCAAAAAAGTTTTGACAACATGGTTTTACGCAAGATGAAGGGGCTAGTTTTACAAACTGGCTGATCTGAATAATATCATTGAAGCTGTGTTTGGCTAATATTTTATCGAGGAATATGTCAAATTCAGGGACTGGATACGCTTAAACAATTTTAAGAATATTAGAAAATTTTTTTCAGAGTATTTTTTCTAACAACTGGAAAAAAAAAATTCATGAAAAAAATTTTTTTGGCACAAGACGTTTTAGACAATTTTAAAAAAATGAAAAAAAAAATTTTCGAAAAAAAAATTGTTTTTTTCGGAAAATTTTTTTAATTTTTTAAATTGTCTAAAACGTCTGCAAAAAAAATTTTCAAATGAATTTTTTTTTTCAGTTGTAGAAAAATAACTCTGAAAAAATTCCAACATTTCTTTAAAAAAGTGTAAATATGACACCATCTATTTGAGAATGTATGTACTCAAAAAACTGTACATATATAAGTTCAACAAGTCGGTTAATTTGATTGATAAAATCAATTTTTGTCCCGATCAAACAGGGCATCCCTTTTTTCTTACTTTGAGCGTTTTTTTTCTCGAAAAATCGAGGTTTGGGAGGCCAGAAAATCAATATAATTTCGAAAAATTTTTATTTTTTCCAAAAAGTGGTGTTCAATTTCATTCATTAAGTGACGGTTGACTCAAAAACTACCGATTTGCAATCTGTTTTATATTAATTAATACTGAAAAAACGAAAAATCGCTATAATTTTTGATCACGTGACCTAACCAAAATTTTTTTTCATGAATTTTTTTTTCCATTTTTTAAATATATTATGGTAACCGCCCAAGAAGTTTCAGAACAATCCCCCATGTATTTCTAATAAGTCGATATTAATGGTGGAAGTGCTGACGTATAGGCTATACCGACCTGTCAAAATTTTCAAAGCAGGTTGTTTTCCTTATTTTGGGGATCAAAATTCATTTTCGTCGCTATAAACCGAAAATTAAAAAAAAAAAGTGATTTCGTCGTTCTGAGACCCTCTAAATAGCCATTTTTTTGAAGTAACAAAATTTTAAAAAATTATATTTCTAGTTTAATTTGACACTTTGGTTTCATTTCCGGGGTCAAAAGTCACTTTGAGCATTTTTTATTTTTCAACCAATCACGATGGCAAAAATTATAATTTTTTTGTCGAAAAATACAGCAAATTGACTCTGTAAAAAAATTTTATTTTAATGATAAAAAAATTATCTTGAATTTCTTTCAAATGTTTGATCGTTTTTCCGTAAATGCTAAAACTGTGGCGTTTGTTGACACCGACCAAACATAGAATCGCCTGAAAGCACAAGATTGGACGTCTAAGGCCCATAGTTGCTAAATACCGTTTCCACAAAGTCGATAATTGGCGCATCTTTTAAGTATACTCAAATCATGGACTGAAATACAAGTTTCAAAAAATCGGGGAGCCGTCGTTTTCCTCATATCAGAATCGAACTAAAAAAAAATCATAGTTTTTCGGTGCGGGAGGTCCAGGCGAATCAATTTTTTTGCTGATTATTGAAATTGTACATTTTCTTATCCGATCCGTTATACTGTTACATATATACTAGGCACTCTATAAGATAACCCAAAATTTTTTATGAGCACAAAGAGCTCTATTTAAAACAAAAAAACTATGCATTAAAGAACCGGTTTTTTCGGTCATTGTTTAAGGCATTTTGTTCGAAAAAATTTTGTTGGCAGATTTTTTTCTTCCTATTACATATCTTTCGCCCAGAGGGTCATTTGGATGTTTCAGAGAAACCTTCAAAATCGGTCCTGACCGACTTCCCGGCCACTCTAAAAAGCTTGTCGCAATAATATAAACTGTTCAATTATCATAATATCATTTTAGTGACATTCTACATTACTCTCATTTAGGTTTCTACAAAAAATAATTGGGTTCAACGAATAACCCCGAATGATTAATCTTTGAAGTGGAGATTTAATACTGAAAAGGTATATTCGAATATATTTTTTGCTCGCATCGTCTTTTTCGGTGGGCCGTATCCTCCGATGAAGTAAAATAACACTTTTGTTCAATCAGTTTATCTGTGTTTAGTTACTGTTTGAACTGCATTAATTAAAAAAAGATGTCCATCCCAAAAATAATGCACTTTCCGTCTGATGAGAAGGATTTCTAGAACTCCCCAAATATCTCGAAATTGGAAAAGCTAAGGGGAACTCATCGGGGTCTGTTGCCGCATATTCCGCCCCCAAACTGACACTTCCCCAAATATTTGGTCTCTGTGTTTGGAACCGCTCGTTGCAGATGGGGGTCAAGAGTCGGTATTTTTTCAGCGGGGATAATCAGTTGCACGAGTTTTTCTCGAAGATGGGTGACACCGATTTTAAAAATTCCAAAAACCAGATTGAGAAGTCAATGATTTGATCGTTGCGCATTACGCTCTTTCGATTTTCAACGCCGCAGTTGTGTGAGCATGGGGCCCCATGGGGGTATTATCAAAATTTTTATGTTTTTTGTTCGGAAACGAATTTTTGTTGAGAAACAATACGACACCGTTAATTATTAGGAACAGATGATTACTCTACATTTTTTTCGCTCTTTCGCAGTTAGTCCTTAATTTTTGTCACCATTTTTCTCATTCGGATTTATTGACAGAATTAAATAATATTTAAGTTTGCGTTTTTTTGGGAGAGGAATTTCAACAACGTTAAAATGAAGGTATACGTCCGGAGCAACTCTGACGAACTTAACCATGGATTAATAGCATCCCGAACGAGGTTTCGGCAGAGATGCTGAAGAGGCAAAGGAGGAAATTATAATTGCGTTTTTTTGAGGAAGGGATCCTGTCACAAACGTTTTAAAATGACGGATTACCCCCGGACAACTTTGACGAACTTCCCCTGATATAGCAATCACACCCGAGGTTTCCAGAGATGCTAAAGAGCCAAAGGAGACAAATTATATTTGCGGTTTTTTTGAGACGGAATTTCACAACGTTAAAATGAAGGAATTACCCCGGACAACTCTGGACGACTTAACCTGGATAACAGCATCACCGAGGTTTCCAAGAATGCCTAAAAGAGTCCAAAAGAGGAAATTATATTTGCGTTTTTTTTGGAGAGGATTTCTACAACGTTAAAATGAAGGAGTACTCCGGACACTCCCTGACGAAACTTAACCTGGTAATAGCATCAACGAGTTTCCAGAGATGCCTAAAGGAGCCAAAAAGGCAGGAAAATATATTTGCGTTTTCTTGAGAGGATTTCACACGTTAAAATGGAAGGATACCTCCCGGACAACATTTGACGAACTTAACCCTGGATATAGCAATCACCGGGTTTCCAGAGAGTGCTAATGAAGCCAAAAGGAAAAATTATATTTGCGTTTTTTGAGAGGATTTCACAACCGTTAAAATGAAGGATACCCCGACCAAACTCTGACGAACTTAACCTGGATAACAGCATCACCGAGGTTTCCAGAGATGCTAAATAGGGGGAAAGGCTGGCGAACAGGAGCCCAAAAGAGGAAAATTATATTTGCGTTTGTTTGAGAGGATTTTCACAACGGTAAATGAAGGATACCCCGGACAAACTCTGACGAACCCTCACCTGGATAATAGCATCAACAAGGTTTCCAGAGATGCTAAGAGCCAAAGGAAGGGAAAATTATATTGCGTTTTTTTGAAAGAGGATTTCACAACGTTAAAGATGAAGCGATACCCCGGACAACTCCTGACGAACTTAACCTGATAATAGCATCACCGAGGTTTACCACCGACCAGACGGAGGGAGGATGCTAAAGAGCCAAAGGAGGAAATTATAATTGCGTTTTTTTTTTTTTTGAGAGGATTTCACATACGTTAAAATGAAGCGAACACCCGGAACCACATCTGACGAAACTTAAACCTGGATAAAAGATCACCAAGGTTTTCAGAGATGCTAAAGAGCCAAAGGAGGAATAATTCATATTTGCGTTTTTTTGAGCAGGATTTCACATGTTAAAATAAGGATACCCGGACAACTCTGACGAACTTAACCTGGATATAGCATCAACCGGAGGTTTCCAAGAGAAGCTAAAAGGAGCCAAAGGAGAAATTATATTTGACGTTTTTTTGAGAGGATTTCACAACCGTTAAAATGAAGGATATCCGGACAACTCTGACGAAACTTACCTGGAGTCAATATGCATGCAACGCCGAGGTTTTCCAGAGATGCATAAAGAGCCAAAGGAGGAACTTATATTTGGCGTTCTCTTTGAAGAGGCATTTCACAACGTTGAAATGAAGGTACCCGTGTTTCCAGAGAGTGCTAAAAGAGCCAGGAGGAAAATCCAAAGATCAAGGTGAAATATTTAAGTAATAAATAGCACGAAGATATCTGCCATAAATGTTTTCCACTAGCCTTGCTCCTTATTTAAAAATCTAAGTTCGACAACATCTAGTGGTTCAATAACTAAAAATTGATTTTCCTAGCCAGGTTTACCTATTATTCCAGATATAGATTTTCGGCCAAAATCGACCAACTTAGGTTAGATTTTGTCACATATACTAATCTGTGCCAAATGTTTATTCCGCGTTTGTGTGGTTCTAGATTTTTTAATCAAAATATGATATTTTTCCGAAAAAAAATGTTAATATTTCGACAAATCGCATTTTTGACGAAATAAGGGGGGTTTTTGCGACTATTATAGCCAACGAAACGCTCGAAAAGAAAAGTTTGTATTTTCTGACTGCGAGAAACACCATGGCAATGAATTTCAGTTCCGCCGATTCCGCCGCGTCAAAAAATTTTATTTTGTAAATAAAAATTCTCCTTTTTCTCAAGTATTTCAAAAAAAATTTGTTAGCAAAAGAAAAATTTTTGAGGGCGTTTAAAAACAATTTAAAAAAAATTTGAAAATTTTTTTTGAATTTTTTTCCTGAAATTGACTAAATACGCCGCGCAAGAAAAAATTTTCGAAAAATTATTCTTGAATGCTAAAAAACAATTTCAGGATTTTTTTTTTAATTGTCTAAAACGTCTGCAACTTTTTTTGGAAAACATTTTTTTTACAGTTGTGGAAAAAAATACTTAAAAAAAAAATTGGAAAATTTCCTAAAAAAAGTGTAATATGACACCTGTTTTCTGAGATATATGTGGAAAAACAACTGTGGTTATAATAAGTCAAAAACATTGGACGAACGGCCATCCCCTTTTTCTAATTTCTATGTTTTTTTCTCGAAAAATCGAGGTTTGAAGAGCCTAAAAATCCAATAAATTTCAAATTTATTATTTTTTCCAAAAAATTGTGCTAAATGGAAACTTTAAATAGCGCTAAAGCCGAAATTATCGATCAGGCATTTGGGAATTTAAATAATTATAATCAAAATCGCCATTAATTTCGATCACGTGACGAACGAATTTTCGACGCAAGTTCGAGGAGACATAAAAAAAGCTTGCATTTCGGCTCCTAGCGCTATTTTTAAATGGGCAATAATTCGTTATCGTAACTATTTCTTTAGCAATTCGAGGAGACTCAAAAATCGCTGAAATTTGCGTCCAAATGCTTACAGTGATTCAGCTTCGGTGAAGATCGCATGGAAAATCCATAAAAGACCCACAGCCAAGCTGAAATAACCTTACCACGCTCTTAGATAAAACTGCTGAAGTTCCAGAGGATGATTTAATTCGTCTAAAACGAAAGACCCAGCGAATCTAACCAAAGGGAGGGAATTAATAAATGGAAATTAAAGTGGGAAAATCACGAGTGCGAATGGTTTGAAAACAAGAAATTTCGTATAAGGTAAAAATTACAGTTTGTAACTGATGTAAAGGAAAATAAAAATCTTACTACAGCAGGTACGGCGGTATAGTTATACGCGTATAGTTAGATTCCACGCAAAAACACGCATTTGAAACAAAATAAATGTATTCGTTCCTGCCGTGGCGGCGTATGTTATAGGCAAAAGATAGGCGTTTTTTACCAGATTTTCAGACCCATGATTCTTCCTGTCGGGGCGACAATGAAAAACTACATTTTTTTATAAACATTCAGATTGACCAATGAAAGTGTTGGTATTTCAACAAGTTTAAAAACCCACATGTATTCAAGTCAATACCAATATCAGTGTACATCTTAGAAGATTTGTAACGAAAATAATTTTACAAATCACCAAAAATTCTTACTCTGACCAGTTAAGGGGTGGTAATTACACTGCTGATTGGTCAATTTTAAACAGTTATCTAGAGTTTTATACATGTCATGTATAAACTCTAGAATACTGTTTAAATTGACCAATCAGCAGTGGTCTTTTTTTTTCTTTGAATTCATGTTTTTTTAATTATTTATTTCATTTTTTTCGATGAAAATCAAATTTAATACATACACTAAAAAATTCCAAGTCTAGATATATGAAAATTACCTTTAAATTCCAAAAAAATTCTTTCTTTGACCATATTTTAGCGCAATTTTTAACTCTCAAGATATTGGTACAAATTGACCAATCAGAGCACATTTTTCCCAGAAGTACGCGTATAATTAGAAAGTAACGCCGTATAGTTAGAAATTACGCGGATAGTCCGGGGTTTTGGGGCGACGAACTTTTCTAAAACTATACGCCGCACCCCGCTGTAGTTAGAAAGTACGCGTAAGCTCAGTAATTAAGCGTATAGTTAGTGGTTTTTGCCGTTTTTTGGCGACAAACTTTCTAACTATACGCCGCACCCTGCTGTATCTAACAAATTTGTATAGAATTAGATTAAAAGATGTCAAAAACGTGTGCTATGACCCCCGGGTGGGGTCGAATGTCATTTTTTATAATTTTTTCTAAATGGTTTATTTTTTTGGAACCGATCCTGAACTTTTACAAAAATCCTTAGAATTAAAGATTCTATCCTTTAGACTCCAAGGCTTAGAGCGGTTTTCGAGAAAACGGATAATTTCCGGTAAAAACGGAAATCGAAAAAACGGCTGTCCAGTGTCACCCAGTCTAGAATTTTATATTATGAGTCATAATTTATGACGCAAAATATCGTATGTTCAACTTCCAAGCTATATAACCGCTTTATAATGCATTCAAAAAAATCGAACCCCATAGGCTATAATTAGAAGGCATGATTTATCGATGCAATTATGAAATTTGTATTTAATCTTATTTTCAGGGCGAGATTGAGAATTTGCTTCGAAATGACAAAACTGAGCGTCAATCTCTTGCAAATCAGCTTGAAACGGTCTTGACGGAGATCTTTGCCATTTTTGGAGATTTTGGCACTTTTGGCGATATGCAACAGTAATAATTATTTTTTGTTCAAAAATGAAAAACGTGTTGGCGTTAAAAATGACGTCATAATTTGATTTTTTCAATTTTAAAAGTAGTTTTACAATAGGTTAAAATGAAGTAAAATACCAAAATGTGATTAATTACGTACTTCACCAAATGCAATCAAATGAAAATTACAAAAAAAATAAATGTGGTAAATTCAATCTTGAAATATGACGTCATTCATGACGCAATCAAGTAATTTTTAATGAAGCCCTCAAACGCCCACGCAATTTCGGCGATATTGGCTCACTCGGCGATATGCGCACTGCCAGGAATGTAGCTGGAAATCGTGAGATTGCGTGGGTTTTTTGGCGATATTGGCAAACTCGGTGATATTGAACCGACAAGTGAGGGAGTTAAATCTTTGATAAAGTGGATTTACATACTGTGCTGATGGCCACTTCCCAATTTATGGAGAAGATTATAGATTTTAAGAATTCTGATTTATCAATTTTGATAAAGATTCTTTCAATTTCAAATATGTCTGTTTCAGTACCTGTTGCTTTACTTTGCTTGTAGCTCCAAAATAATTAAAATTTTAAAATAGATTAATGATTTCTTATTTTGCACTTATTTTATTACTAGAAAAAATTTCTATCGTTAAAATTTACAAGTTCAAATTTTCTCCGGTTCGAACCTGATCTGAATTCCACCAAGAAAGTACTGTTTATCATTTTTAAAATATATTGCCTGCTTTTAATCATTTTCATCGAATTTTGGCAACCTATTTTTTTTTTATTGTATTTACTAATTCATTTTTATTATAAATGAACTTTCTTGAGACAATCTAAAAAATACTGGTATTCAGAATACCGTATTCTATGATCTTTTCAATTTTTTAACTCAAAAGATCACGATTTGGAAAGTATTTTTTGACGTCAAGGTCATCGTAGGAAGTTTGAAATTGCACCCAACGAATTCGAGGTATACTTAATTTGGAAATAAGCAATAATGAGAAAATTATTTCGTCTTTGACCCTTCAGATTGTCAGATATAGCAATTACTATACAGCCCGTATTAAGACACAGTTTTTTTCAAGTTTTTTAACAAAAAATTATGTAAGATGTCAAATTTAGCTTACAACTCAGGTGAACCTTTTAATTAGTGGTGGAACGAGCAAATCATAGAACAAAAATGGCATGTTGATAAGTTTGTTATTTTTTATTTAATTTTATAGTGAAAATATATAAGCAGAAAAATATCTATACCAATAATAATTAATAATAATATAATAATAATTAATAATAATTAATAATAATTAATAATAATAATAATTAATAATAATAATAATTATAATAATTAATAATGAATAATAAATAATAATAATTAATAATAATTAATAATAATTTATTATAATTAATAATAATAATAAATTAAAATAATTTATTATAAATTTATAATAATTATAATTATTAATAATTATTAATAATTACTAATTAATTAATAAATTGTTAAGGATAATTTGGAAAATTTTCACTTGTCCTAATAGGCAGAACCACAGTTCAATTTCAGGAATAATTTGTAGTATACAAACTTAATTTTATAATAAACTCAAAACTCAAAACCCTAAATTTCGATCATTGATTTTTAGGTCCCATGTGAATTCCTCCAGCCTGAAATTTAACCCTTCTCGTAATTGTCTGAAATTTCTGAAAAATATCAGAAAATTATTTTTTTTAGGATGGGGGGTGGTCAAAATGGATGGGGAGATGAGAAAAAATCACTTTTTTGAGGTCAACTTAGAACCAATTGAAAAAAAAATATTTTTTCGAATTCTTCATCAAAAATCATTCGGAACACCTTAAAAAAATTTCCTGAGCGCTTAGGGCTTATATCTTCCGAAAAGTCCCGGCGGACACCCTAGTGATGACCTATAGGCTATACCGGTGAATTTGAGGGTCGTAGAAAAACCGGACCACCTTTTTTTAATTCAATTTTCAGTTGTCTATTTTTTAGACTTATTCTGGATTTTCGGCTTTCTTCGAAGAGCATAAAGTATACAGCACTATAGTCTATAGTGCTGTATACTGTTTGAAGACAGCCAAAAATCCAGAATAAGCTTAAAAAAAGACAGCTGAAATTCAATTAAAAAATTTTGGTCCGGTTTTTTTACGAACCCTCAAATTCACCGGTGCGATAGTTTGGAACTGGTATATATCGTATGTGACATACAACTTTTTTCAGATTTGGGGCCATTATATAACTTTCCAAATTAAGTCGTTTGTTTTTGCTCTTGAGTCATATTTTAGTGACAAAAAGTGCTTTATAGAAATTTTACAGAAAATCAGGTGTTTTATAAACTAAAAAATGAAGACCTTTTTTTGTTTCTTCATATAAAAATTTTCCGGAAAAGGCATTTAATCCCTTCTGATCCATGATAAAAATCATAGCTTTTGGCCATATTTTGACCATATTGTCCTGATAGAGCAGGGAAGAGCATCCGAGCTGATTTTCAAGATCGGATCGGAAATTTCGGGCCTCAAACTTTTTCAATATCGGATCGGAGAGTTTGAAAAAATGTGATCGGATCGGAAGCCCGATTTGAAAAGTCAATATTGCTCGGACCTGCTCGGTATTTCCGAGCAGATATTTTAGCTCGGACGCCCATCCCTGTGATAGAGACTGTGGACGCATTCCACGTGGATAATTTATTCACTGTAGTAAATCACTACTACAGTCCCTAACCCCTTGAAATGCGCCCCCTGGAAATGCGCATAATCCCCTTTGCCCCCTTGAAATGCCTACTTTTTTGGATTTTTTTGCATTTCAAGGGGTTAGGGACTGTAGTGATAAATAAAAAATGGTAGCCAAAGGATATATTTTAATTATTTTTTTAGTCAATAAAATTGAATTCGAAAGGCCGTTTGTATCCAAAGTATTTAACTCGTACCGTTGTTTGCGTGTATAAGGACGGCTAAAATATTTCAGAAATCCTTTTTTGTTGGATTGGTCTTCGGTGAAATTTTTCTGGAAAACGGGTGATTTTAAGACGGAAAATAACATACAGCATAGTGAGTTTAAACGGACAAGTTGAGTTTTCAAACTGTCCGTTTAAAAGTCTGGCAGAAATGTTTGCTCATAACTTGTCCGTTTAAAAGTCTGGCAGAAATGTTTGCTCAGAACTTGTCCGTTTAACAGTCTGACCTGAATTTATGCTCTGACCTTGTCCTAAGGGGTTGTCCGTTTAAACGCACTATGCTGTGATATTTTTTTTTGCATTTCACCTTTAAATTTTTAAAAAATTCTATATTGACTTTATAGCAAAAACTGAAAATTTACCTTCTGTCGATATCTTGAGAATATTCAGCTTTTGATGTTTTTGAATAATATTATCAATATGTTCATCTGAAATTTCTCTCGAAACTATTTGCACTTTCGATTTCAAATCGACTGGATTTTCTATTTCATTTTCCAGCCAAACATTAATGATTGTATTTTTGGAAGATTTTTTTTTCTCGAAGAAATATTTGTCAACTTGTAGAATATTTTGCGAATTTAATTCTTCCAAATCAAGTACATTTTTAACGTCAATTTTGTCATGTAAGAGCTTCTTAAAATTAAAATTCCGGAAATTTAGTTCAAGAAGTTTCTGTAAAAATTCTTTCTTCTCAATTATTTCATAAATTTCTTTCGAAATATTAACAAGACTCAAATAAGGTGGGAAATTCGATTTTTTTCTAAATTCTATCGGAATTTTCAAAACGTCCACTTAGACGCACAAAAAACGTCCGCTTAGACGCACAGAGACAAATTTTGCTCTAAAAAATCAAAAAATGGAGCTAGAGAGCTATAATTATACCTAAACGTCCGCTTAGACGAACATTCCCTTAGACAACTACGACAGTAGTTTATACGATGTTAAACTTTTAATACCGTATAAACTTGAAAATTAAGCAGATTAATCGCTGCGAAAAGCTGCTAAACACGGTTTTAAATCCAATATTCTTAAAATCAGTGATTACCTTTCACAAAAGATTAATTAAAGATTTATTTGACCCAAAGATTTTTTCGCTGTAAAATTTGAAAAGCAATCGTGTGAAATATTTTTTATAATCTCAAATTAAGATTTTGTTGATAATGGGGTCAAATAACATATTAATGAAAATTTTTTTTTATATATTTGAATCGTCATAATATTTTCCTCGATATGCAATGTGATACAAGTTATATATCATATAACTTATACGGGTGATTGTTTGTAATTTGATTTTTTGGAGTCATGTTACAAAATTTGACCCCAAAAATTATAAGTGAGAAAATTAAGACAAAACAGTCTGATTTCATCTAGAGCGATCGAGAATTTGCTCGTCAATTTAAGACTTAGATCACCAGAATTTTTATCATTTTTTAGAGTCTGAAAAAATTCAATTTCTCCCCTCTACCTGAAATAAGCTAAAATTCTTGCATGATCATTTCCTTTAATATTTGGCCAGCAATAAGTCTCCAACCTTGCGAAAAATCTCTTATCATGAGAAAGTGGCTCAAATTGAGCTAAAGATTGTGAAGTAATCGAGTCCACTGGAGCTGTTAAGATAAAATTCTCCATAAAAGAAGTATGAATTGTAAATTTATCAAGCTCGTATTGATCAGCTAAATCTAAGGCTAATTTAAGCTGTTCAGGATCATCAGTATCAGCAAGGCCGAAAATCGTGTCGTGTCTTTCAAGGGATCAAAAAATTGGTATTCGGGCGATATTTTTGATAAAGTTTTTGTGTATAAAGACAGGTCAGATTATTTCAAATTCAATCTGTCCTCAGATAATTTTGCAAATTTTTCTTAAAACCATAATTTTTCCTCAAATAAATTAAAAAAAATGGATTTTTTTTTAAATTTTTCTACATATTCACTAATTGTCCTTATAGAATGCGGCATTGTAAATGGCATTGAGTAATTTATTATATAGGCATTTTCAGTATAAAATTTGAGAAAAAATCGAAACTCGTTCGTTCAAGTACGTGTAGTAAATGTGTAGACAATCCTGATAGAAGAATGAAAAAACATAAAAATTTAACTTTCCGGCTGATTTTAAGAAAAAAATGTGGGCCCATCGAGATTCGAACCCACCAAAAAATTACGTTCCGGTTCATATCCGGATGTCAACTGAACTTAATAAAATTTCTCCATTGAGCTTTTTTGATTGAAAGTTGAGTGCGAAAAACCGTTTCTCGATATCATTTATGGTTTCCCGTAATTGTCATGAGAATGAGGTTGTGGGTGTAGAATGTTAAATTTGCTGGGGAAAATTGCCCACTTGTCCAGCTGTACTGGGAGAATCGATAACGGGTAGATAAGAATAAATGAGAAAAAAAAATAATGGAGACTAAAACCTTCTCGTTCAACTGCAAGTAAAATTTATTGATTCTGGCCAAGGATGACTCACCGGTGCCGCACTAAAAACACCGGTTAATACTTGTACAGTATTCACAAAAATTCTAAATACTCGGTCAATTTTGCTTCAAATTGAATCAAGCAAATATATTTTGAAAAGTACAAGAATAGCTCATAAGTCTTGCGTTCGAACGCCCACGCCAGGGCGCCCTCGCTTCCCAGACGGAACCAATCACAGCATCTCATTTTATTATTTTTAAGTATAAATTAATGTCAGAAAAATTCTAGAAAATATATAAACTATTGTCTTCCACTCATGCATTCTTTGCACCCACAACCCCCCAATTATAAATTTTAATTTGACATTAATGAAAACAAAGTTTGAACCCTGCCTGTAAGATGGATCAGTAATAAATTGGTGTGAATCAACTCCCAGATCTATAAGTGAATCTCCTTGTATCAAATTCACCAATTTTCTTCTATAGCTTTTGAAGGATTTATTATCTCCATTATAATTTCTGATAATTTCAGCTACAGATTGGGTCATTTGGTCTTCTTGTCTACCAGCCAAAAAAAAGCAGATTAAAAACAAATTTTGTTCGGAAGATTCAATTTTATCAATCATCGCATCTGGGTCAGAAGCCGCCGAGAGGCAAGAAATGGCAATGGAAAACCGGACACTGTCCTCTAGGTTTTTGCACGAAGATAAAAATTCTGCAGTTAATCTTTCTTCAAGCTCATCAGGGGTTAAATCCATAAGGTTTTTTGAAGGCTCAACTTCGTCGGCTTTCGAAGATAATCTTAACAAGAGGGTAAATTTTCTGATTAAAATTAAATTGTAAAAAAAAGAGCATTTTCAATCTGAACTTTAGATTAGAAAGGAACTATGGTCTGTTTAATTAAGATAGTCAAGTATTTTTTTACAAACATGTTTGGTTTGTCTATGTTTAAATCCGCCGTTTTGTCCTTATAGACGAATTATGCTCTAAAAAATCGAAAAATAGTGGTTGAGAGAAAAAAAATATTAATACAAGCTATATTATTATGGTTTTTAAAATAAGGTTTTTGCCGAATAGTAGAGTAGTTTGTAACTGAAAAATATAAAGACCTTTTTTTGCTCTTCAATTAAAAAAAGTTAAAGCATATTGACCCATTTAGTCATTATCGATTACCATGTCCGAGTTCATATAATATCTTTTTTTGGTTTTTAATAGAGTGAAAAATCATTTCGGGACACGAATCGCTCGATGATTACGCAACTGTTGATGATATTAAATTTAGCGAAAATACACTTACCAACATTTTAATGTTATAAAAAATTACGTAACATCACGCGATTCTTGTCCCGAAATAGTTCTTCACCAGAAAATAAATTATTATCTGAACTCGGGCATCGTAATCGATATTCTCCTAATAGAGTGACAAGCCAGAATAAAATGCGTAGGGTCTGGTCATATTTGCCTTAAAGATGCACACCACAGTACTTTTTTCGTGATAAGAAAAAATGCACCCTTCCTTTTGACTCCTGAAGAAATCATTTTTAGCGGGTTCAAATCCATTAAATCGATATTTGTAAATAAGTCATCATCAATAAAATCAATTTCTAGACTGCTCATTTGCTCTATAATATAAGGCAGTCTGTCCGTCGAGCAATATTCTAGCGCAAATTGAAGCAGATTTCGTTTCTTTGAAATTGAGTCGCAAAAGTTGTAAATTTCTAGACAAATTTCCCATCCTCCAAATTCATGATATTCCTTCTCTAAAATCACGTGACAGAAATCTACAGCATCTGCTACCCTTCCGCATTCTAGAGAAATTCGAGCCGAATTTACTAAAATTTCAGCTTCGATATTTCGGTTTTCTTTCGAGTTTAGATTTTCGAAAACTGAGCAGAAGTTCGAAATTTCTTCGGGGGTGAATGGTGTCATTTTAAGGAGTTTCTTGGTGAGTTTTATTGGGTCAGATTTCGATTCTTCGATGATTTTATGAGGAGCAATTTTTAAATTTTTACTTGCACATAATTGAATGATCTTTTTTTAAGGTATAAATCATAAATATTCGGAACGGTGATTTTTGTCTATAAGGACAGCTGAGATGAGCATTTATATTTATTCTTCTAAAATGCTTCACAAAAAATTTCAGAAGCCATTGTTTAGTAATTAAAACTTAAATTGGCCGAAAATGACGAAGATTTTACCATAACCTCGACAAAACTAAGACGAAAAAGTAAATTACTGTGGTATTCGTCTGAGACGACAGAAAATTTTTTTGTCGTTTTGTCCTCTTAGACGAATACCAGAGTATAAACAGCTTTTTTCAAAAGTTTATGGACGATATTATATTTTGGCAGGAGTGCGATGCATTAATTAATTTTACATAATATGCGTCTATCAAAAACTTTTTCAATAATTATGAAATAACGTTCTGTGATTGGTTCTTAGGGAAAACTTTCCAAAAATACTCGGATCTCATTAGACTGTTTAAAAAATAATGGAATCTCATCGGTCAAAAAACATTTTGGGGACTCTTATTTGAAAGTTACCTAGAATTCCATATTGTCCTTATAGAGGGTGACCTTATGGACACACTATAATAACGTTTATAAACTTAACCATCATTGAAACAGAAAAATTGATTTTATACATTCCTGAAGCAGACTAATTTTTTCTGAAACTTTATCAAAAATTTCTCCTTCCTCTTCGACTTCTATCAGATTCAAAATTTTCAATGACGTCATCAAATATGGATCTTTCAAATCTGCAGCTCCTAATAAATATCGTTCTGATGCTTCAAACACCACCACTGCAGATTGCTCAAATGATAAAATTGAAATTTTTGGATATTCCATAGAAATCATTTTTCCGTCTTCGATAATTAAATCGTCTTCAAATCTTTGACGGTTTTTTCAAGACGAAATAAATTTTGGTCTGTTTGAAACAAAAAACTTTTCACTTTATAAAATAGCGAAATAATGTAATTTGACCCTTTGGTGAGATCGAATTTTATATTTGACACTTATATAAAATCACGTATTCGGGTGATGCGTAAAAACGCTGCTAAGTAAATTTCGCTGGTCAAAAAACAAAATGAGAATTTTGTGCTGAGCTATTCCATGAAAATAGGCTGAAAGAACAACTTAAACGGACAATCGTTTTCAACTTTTAACAAAATAATTTTGCTATCTTTTAAGATTTTAATAACACTGGAGAAGAATTAATTTGAACAGTCGTAAAAAATACCAAAAAATGTTGAAAATTAACCGTTTTTTTTTAAAATTCAAAAACTTAAAATTAAAAAAGTTATTTTTTAAATAAAACCACATTTGATCACATATTTTAAGACACCGAGTAAATCTAAAGAGACAAACAAGTCAGTTCCACCTTTATGTTTTTACAGAAAAATCCAAGCAATAATTTTTTAAGCTTTACGAACTAAAAGATCAGAAAATATATTATTTTTTTTTACGTGTTTTGACTTCTGACGTCTCTGTCTTAGCGGACATGGTCAAAAATCTAATTTTGTCCTGTTAGACAGAATTTTGCTAAAAATGCATTAAAAATCGCGCTAAAGAACTAAAAATGCAAGTCAAATTTTTACACGATTTGGACGCACATTTTCACTATTTTTGGAAGTAATTCGTCAACTTGATAAGTTTTCTCGAAAAAATACATTTTCAGAAAAATAGACTCATTTAGTGCCAACATGTTGTGTAAAGTGATTCAATTTTTTATTGATTTTCACCTTTTTAAAAACGCGGGCCAAAAAAAAAGAAGTCGTGCGACCTATTGGTTATAACCCTGATTATAATTGAGGAGTTTTCATTTAATAAGAAATTGACAAAAAAAAATGTCAAAAAAAAGTTGGAAATTTTGGTAAGGGGTACAAAATGCAAAGGCCAAATTCAAAGCATATGCGAAGCATAGTGCTGCACAAATTTATGGTTATTTGTATCAGGGATATTCCAAAATGACAATTAAAATGTGCCCAAAGTGACCACAAGAGCAGCTAGAGAGCAAAATTCGAAGCATTTGCTTAGACTATTTTTTTTGTTGGCTCTAATAGTATTTGTATCAGGGAAGTGAAAATGACACTTAAAATGTTCCTAAAGTGACCCAAGAAGGCCGCTAGAGAGCAAATGTAAAGCATTTTGCTGGACTATTTTTTCGTTAGCGCTATTGAGTAAATGGTTTTAGGAAAGTCGAAAATGACTACTTAAGAATGTTTCAAAGTGACTAGCAGGAGGCCGCTAGAGAGCAAAATGAGGCAATATGAACCTGGTTGATGAATTCGGAGTTTCAAACTATCAAATGTACACACATTTGTTCGATAGGTGGAAAATTTCCTCACAAAATAAGTTATAATTAATTTCATATTTCTATGAATTTCAAAGGTCGTAGAAATAAGCTCAATAATATTCAAAAATATATCCGGCGGCTTAATTTAGTGTTTAAGAAAGAGATTTTTTCATACATGCTTATTAAATAAAGTATAAATGCGGAAAAACATTTTTAAAAAATAATCTTAAACAAAAGTTCAAGTTTAAAAAATATTTAGAACTCGTGCCCAGTATTTTTTGTGCACAGAATAAAACCGTGCAAAAACTTGTTTGTCAGGAAAAAAAAAGGGTTTGGGGTGAAGAAGATTAGGGTTTCCCGTAGGAACCTAGTATTCTTGCACCAACCCTAGTTTTTTTTTGACAAAAAGGTTTTGCCATGCCCGATGGTCAGCTAAAATTTTATGTGTATTCACTAATATATCCTATCTTGAAAGTATTAGAATTAGGGTTAGGTAAACTCGTGTCCAGTGTAACACGGTATAAACCGACGCAAGTGTTTTCTTGGAAAGGTAGGGTTAGGGTTAAAAAATAGGGTTGTGTTTCCGCAGGAACAAACGACCATATTTTTTAACAATAACCATAGAACTTTTCCGAGAAAAGTTTTGCCAGTGCCATGAGTTGTACCTTTAATAGCTATTTTTTAATAAACAGGCTAATTTTACGGTTTAAATATTTTTTTAGGTTAAGGGTGTTAGCTAAGTGTAACATAATAATATATTTGACAGCCCCCGCAGGGCCGCCGGGAGGCAAAAACTATAAATTTGTGTTCGAAATACAAAAAATTTAGATTTGGGGAGGGGGGGACGATATACTTATAAATAGAAATATTTTTCGAAAATACCATGTTTTTTGTATGATGTACTAAGATATTTTTCGCCAATGCCTTAGTGTAGGCACACTTATCTTTCAAAAAAAAATTGATCCTCCGCCGGAGGAAACTGCTATCTTAATTATGATTAAAGAGGAGAAGCCTTATAAAAAATCTAAATTTAATGATTTTGCACAGAATTTATTTTAATTTAATGGAATTGCATTTGACGGTTTCCCATGAGAACATCATATTTGCTGCATCAATCCTTGTTTTTTTTTACATCAAAAAGTGTTGTCACGCCCTAAGGTGTACACAATCATGACTGCAACAGCCCATGGCAGGGCCCGCCGGGAGGCATTACTATCGAAAACAATGTCGAAATAAAAAATTTAAATCGATATCATTTATGGAAAAAAATTTTTATCGAAAATCCCAAGTTTTTGCCTAGAAACCGGTAATTTCCAAAAGTCTTTTACCAGTGAAACCAAATGATACAAAAACTTTTTCTCGATATTCTTATAATCCAAGAGTAATCATGCTTACAAGGGTTGGTTTCATGCGAAAAAAAGCTACGTTAAAAAATATTTTTTGTTTGTAAAACTTTGCGCTACAGAAAGATATATATATACAGATTAAATTTGGTGGCACGGAAAAAAATCAAAATATTTTTATATCTCTCGAGAATTTTTTTTGTAAAATTCAAGCGAAATTTCCGACCAAAAAAGTAAATTCCGATAGTTTTCTTGATTGTTAGAAAATCGACAACGAAAAACTTTTCTTTTCGCACTTCCAATTTTCATAATAATTTTTTTGGAACTTTGTTTATTCATTTGAAAATATAGTGTAAGAAATGCCCAAAATTTTGATTGCGAACAAAGAACATCTTATTTTTTTTTTCAAAAAAACATTCTTCATTTCCACTTTTTGCTCTTTGCGGCTGGCGTGGGCATTTTTCCAAAAATTTTAATGATCATTTTCGGTTTCTCTGGAATCATTTTACATCCTGCCCTTTAATTTTTAGGCCGCGAATATAGCGAGCGTTTTTGCATCTCTACGGCTCTTGTGGGCATCTTTTCAGTTTTTACGGTCTTTTTCCGGCTTTTCGCGATACTGATTTGCCCGTAGCCTTATTTTTTAGAGCCTGCCATGGCCCGCCTTTTTTTTGGGGGGCCTTCCCCCTCCTAAGCGGGGGCCTTTTTTTTTTTCCCCGTGGTCCAATTTGAGCTTACCTATTTTCGAATCGAATTCCTGAGGTCCGATTTACCCCAATGGGCCAGTGGCGGGCCTATTTTTTTTGGCCTGCGTTTGGCCTGCGTTTGGCCTGCGTTTTTGTACCTTTACCAATTTTGTGAAAAATTTGATTAGAGTAACAAATTTTGGTAGTGAAATATTTTTTTTAGCGTTTTTTTTCTGCAATTCACAAATAAAAATTTTGGCCGCGTTTTACCTGCGCCTTTTAGTGATTTCAAATTTATGAAATACCGTGGCCTTTGTGTTGGACAACATGAATTTTTCAACCATGTCAAGGAAATTTGGATCAGATGCAAACCTCAGATTTGATCACAAATATATACACTGTTTTTTCTGCTGATAAAACCACAAAAAACATTCAGATTGTAGTTTTTAATAAATCTTCAAGTAGTGATCCATTTTTCTGTCTGGCGTGGCTTTCATATTTTTTCTACATCGTTGAACCAGTAACCGGTATAATTGAAAATTTTTCTCCCGTTGTATCTCTGGATCTCTCGGAAAGATCGTTTTGTACTGTAAAAATAAATCCGTTTTGCAATCATTTCTGAGCCTCCAAAGATTTTTTCGAGCTCTTTTAACTCGATGAATAATTTTTTCATAGCGAATCTGAATGATTTTCGACAATTTTTGGACCATTTTCAAAGTCATCTTTTTATGGATAATAGCACAAGGATTTCCGTCAGAATATGCCACGAATAAAGTCAGCTCTTACAATGTTCGCAACTTTCGGTGAAAATTTCGTTTTTTGATCATGAGGCAACCGAACCAAAAACCATTTTTGAGTCGTTAATTGTCTTTATAATTTGGAGCTTTGAAAAATCAGAAAATTCTGATAAATCTTCGTTTTCAATTTGAAAATTCTTTGGCAACTGAATCTTTTATAAATTGGAACAGTTTTTTGTATTTGACCCCTTAATAAAGTATTCACATTTTTTATAACGATATTTTATAATAAAGTATCATTTCAATTTTTGATAAATTTGAGAGTTTTTGTAAGTTTAAATTCTGTATAAATTTGTTTCTAAAAGTTTTTTTGTCATGTAACTTTATAAGGATCGAAATTTATTTTTGTAAATTTGATCCTCTTTAAATTTACAACAGGTTTTTGTAACTTCTTTTAATTTGAAATTTTTTTTAGTAATTTTATAATTTTTGTTGTAATTTTCCTTTTTATTTATTTCTGGATTTTTCCTTGGCGCCCTTAAGTTTTGGTTTCTTCGACGTCTAACAATCAAGCCAAAATCAGAGACAACTAATCTCGTCACAAATCCTATCGCTAGTGGGTCACATTCATGACAGTTTCAAGCCGCGTGACATAAAATATCTAATTTTGTGCGGAATGAATTGGTCTTATAATATGGTGTCATTTGCAAATGAAATCTGACGACTTACATTATATACCAGAGTCATAATGGTACGTAAAGTTACATTCTTTTAGTTGAAGCTCTAGTTTCGTTAGAGTTTTATCGACCCAACCAGAAATCTTATCCGACCGCCTGATTACATAATATTTTTTTCATAGACCATAAGTTCTGCTTTTTTATAATCTAAATTTTCAAAAACATTACACCACTTCCTTAAATCCTGTTAACGAAATGTTTAATCAAAATTCCGACATAAACAAAGTCGCCCAGCTCCTGCAAAGTTATCCTCAAATTATGAATTTTTTCCTCCATGCAAATTCGTAGTATACAATTTGAACTGCTAAATTCAGCATTGTTCATCCATTTTGCCGATCATTCCAATTCTACTTTCTATTTGTTCGCGCTTCGTACGAATACCAAAGCCAAGTTTTTCGGGGTTAAATTTGAATTTGGAGATAATTTCAGGAAATATTCGGCCATAAGTGATTCTGATAAATTTACCTCCCCAAAATATCCAGATAAGTTCCTCTTCTGACCAGTCTTTTCACGAGGCGGAATTGAGACTAAGGTAAGGATTGGGAACTATTTGGGAACTTTTGTCAAAAAAGTTTTTGAAAATGAAATTTTTTGTTTAAAGAAATTTTTAAAACTAAATTTTTAATCAAAAAAAGTTTTCAAAATGAAAATTTTTGTAAAAAAATTCTAAAAAATGCACAAATTTTTGCAACGAAAATTTTTTAAAAATGAAAATTGAAACCTCATTTTTCAACGTTTATACCACTGTAAATTCGGCCCTTTAGCCAAGTTTTTTTTTTCTAAAAGTTAACTCGTTAAATTAAGTTTCGCATTTACTGTTAAAAAAATTAACATTAATAATGTGGCCATTAAAAATGAAAACTCGGATTACAATTATTGTATATGTTATTAAGTGGCCGAGTTAAATAAAAATTTTAATACCAAAATTTGGTATTTAATCTTTTTTTATAAACGAAACAAAAAAAAGTTGAAATAAAATGTTTAAAAGAAAAATTGAAAAAATTTTTAAGGAAAATTTGAAAATAAAAAAAGTAGAGTTTTTTGACCCACAAATACACAGTAAACGTTTTATTGAGGAATGGATTCAAAATAATCAAATTTTCCAACCCTAACTAATGGCAAAAATTGATTGTTTCAGTAATTTACTTCCGGTAAATTTGGGTACCGTATTCGCTGACCGGTATAACTTCCGGTATCGAAGAAATTAAGGCAAGCGAATGAGGGCCAAGTTCTTGTGGGAAACCATGAGGGTCTTCCAAAAGTTTTCCCAGGATCTTTTCGTGCCATTAGTTGCGGCTGATAATTTGAAAATGAAATCAAGACACCAAAATAGTGATCGCAAAATATGTTGACAAATATTATTGTTTTGAAACCAATTAACCAATTAAAAATAAAGTAATTACATATAAAACAAAATGCTTGAGTTTAATTCGAAATTTTGCTGGTCAATTTAAATTTGAAAAATGAAATTTCTTATAATAATTCAAACTACCTTATAAAATAATTGTTAATAATTTATTATAAAAATATTAGAAATTTAAACTAATTATTTTTATGAAATAGCTTTCTTTAAAAACATCGAACCCGAGTGAGTCTATTCAATTTCAGGAATCAAATTGAATTTTGTTTTAAATTTTGACAACAAATAAATTTAATTTTTTACTACGATTAATTAAGTTTAAATTTTATTTGTTTTTTAAATTTAAAAGTCTTGAATAAAAAATATATGTATGGTGGAAAATCACATTTTTTCTCTAAATTTCAGAAAAAATTTGCAAAAATAAATTGAAAAAAAATTACCCGTTCCTGTTCGCAGATATTCGACATTTTTGGCTCTCTAAAACATGCAATACTCAGTCGCACTAAATGTTTTTTTCGCCTCCTCCGAGTTACTCCGCCATGTAATTCTTAAAAGTATTTAGCACGGTCGATATAGTTTAAATAGTTTGAGTCTTTTCCGAATGAAGTTCGGACTTGGTTTCGAATTCAATTTTTCAAATTTATTTCTGCTTTTTGCACGATCGTTTTTTGTGTGCTGGTAGAGGGAGTTCATAATCATCATAAAAAGTCTTAATACAAAAAATACGTCTTGTTCAAGTTGTTTTGTAATGGAATATTATGAGGCCATGTTTTACTTTCTAAATTTCCATAATTCAAAATTACTTATGAAAAGGGTGTGGTGTCGATATTTCAAGGTTCTGAAAAAAGACTTTCCTATATACACTTTTTGAAGAATATTTTTTCGATGATTTTCTAAAAAAAATATATTTTCTGATTTTGAGATTTTTTTGGAAAACTAGATTTTTTAAGGGATTATTATGAAAATGAAATTTAAGAGGATTTTGGCATAGAATTATAAGTTTTCAAATGAACACTGCTAAAAGACTGCCAAAGTTTTTAAATAAATTTTTAAGTTTTTTCTAAATTTTAAAATATTAAAAAAAAAACAATCGAAATTAACTATTTTGAGGCCAAGGGTTTTTGGTCATTATTAATTCCCAATTAATTAAAATAGGAAAAGGAGTCGTTTTTTTTTAATGAGTCTCTCAAAACCCTTAAATTGTTTTGATTAATATCAGATAAAAAGTTCTTTTAAGTGGTTATACAACGGACTTTTCATACTCCAAGCCTAATATCGACGACCACTCCTAAATCAGTGAAAAGATAGAAAAACGAAAGGCAAACACTCAAGCAATCAATAAAAGGGAAATGCCCAATGGTCGAAACACAATTTTTCGGATCATAGAATACGTCATTTTTTAATTAAATGATGACAAAAAATATTTTTTCAATAAATGATGAAAAATAATATTTCTCACTAATGATTGAAATAAATATTTTTCGATAAACATCAAGCTAAAATTTTGTTTTATTTTTACCTTTGTAATATCCGCCCATAACAAGTGTTTTTTATAGAAGGAGCCGATTTTAATTTGATAATATATAAAGTTGCGCCGCCGAGCCACCCAGTCGCAAAGCTATTGGAGACAGTGACGCTTTCGTTTCATGTAATTTTTTCTTGACATGACATTATAATTTGTGAAATCAAAATCAAGAAAAAAAAATAAATTTTATTGACTTCAACCTTTTTGACTTTAATTTTGTTACAAAAGCAACAGTGCTAATTATGAGTCCATTTCAGTTTTTCAAATCAAGCGGAAGAAACAAATTTACTTCTATTTTTTTACTAGAGAATTTCTTCAAGCAACTAATTGAAAAACATGGCATGTTTTGTGGGCATGTTGAAATCGTCAGTCTCGTAAAAAAATATTAAATTTTAATTAATTAGAATATATTTTTTATGAAATTTATTTATAGATATGATACTATGGGCATGCCTTTTTGGCGACATAAATGAAATTGTTACCTGCTAAATCATTGACAGCTAACGCCATCTGATTGTCAACTTAAAGTAACGTCAGGCCTGAATTGTGAGTCAAAATAGTCCTTGGTATTACTATAAGTATAGACGGTATGTACGTGAGAATTTGGTGCACATCTAACCAACGTGAAGTGTCCAATACATCTGCAAGGTCCACGGGTATTCACTAGGAAACCGTATTGCAGGTCAACATTTATATCCAACGGGGTTCATGTTGCAGCTAATATATGCCGAAACATGATTACTTCAATACGTTCTTTTACATTATCAAACACGGTTTCATTTATAAAATTATATCAATCAACATTAAATTTTATACAAGTACAATTTGTATTCTCTCGTTCTGGAGATTATTAAGGCTTTTTTATACAAGAAATAAAAACAAAAATAATTATGGTGCCTGAATTTTTTAGTTGCCAGGTTCAAAACCAGCGCATTTAAAGATTTTTAAACTTCAAAAATAGTTATGGAACAAAAACTTAATCTGCATATCATATAGCAAGAAAGTTGTTTCGACTTTACTTTCATGTTTTCTATTCCCGTACGTTCCTGTTCATAATGAAAAATTATGAATGCCAAAAACATTTTTGATTTCAACAATTCCCGAAACAAATAAGTGTTTTTGAATTTTAGATTTTCTCTTATAAGAGAGCAGTATTTTCTTTGAGTTTAACATTTAATTTAGTTACAGTTAAAAAGTTTAAAATCCTCTTAATTCAATTTGCTCCGTTTAAGAATTCTGTCTTAAATCACTGTACTTCGTAAAACTACATATGTAGTTCAAAGATCTTCGACGATATCGGCTATCTTCGGCGAATTGAAACAGAAATAAAGTTGTTAAAGTGAAAAGGCGTAGGCGTTCGACAACTTTTAAAAAAAGTTTTAAAAATATAAAATATAATAAATACGTAGTTTTACGAAATACTATATTCGTCATTTGTTCGGTAAAACTACGTATTTTTTTTTATTATTTTTAACTGTTTTAAAGGTTTCGAACGCCTACGCTTTTCTCTTTCACTTTAAACAAGCTTTATTTCTTGTTTCATATCGCCGAATAGAGCCATATTGTCGACAGATCTTCGAAAAATTTTTTGCGATTAACTTTCGCAGTATATCCGCCTGTGTTTTTTTTATTCACGATTGTCAATATAAATTTTGCAGTACTTCATTTTAAATATGCTTGGCGCGAAACATTATATTTATTAAAATCTACGTAAATATATCAAAAGTGTCTCACTAACTGATTATATTTCAGCCCAATACTAAGCCTAATAACAAAAAGTAAAAATTGTAAAGAACCATAAAAGTAAGAAAAGTTTTCAGGTTTCAGCATAAAATATAGTTATATTAAATTTTATTCTTACCTTGGTCTAGCTGTCATTCTGGAAAATCGAATTCATCTGGAGATTTATTTTCTAACTGTGACAAACTGCCTAATTCGGTGCCCCTTAGAGGCAATTCGAATAAAAAAATCGACAATTCTTGATAACTTTTTGTGGCACTTTTTTCTAGGCACTGTTCTTATATATAAGTTCGGCCTTTTTGATTTGAGCTAAGAAATCGGTCGACGATTCTTATTTATAGGATTTATTCGCATCTAAATGAAAGTTTAGAGTTTATTAATTATTATATATTTTATGTTATTGCAACGTTTCGATATGTCATCTTCAGCTATAATAAACTTGTAGTAGAAAGTCTCATTACCAATCTACAGTAAAGTTCGTTTAGTAGCGACGATCTTGATTTCGCTTCTGCGTCTTATTAACGGACCTGGCAAACTTTCGGGAAAACCCGTCGTCCAAATAACGGACCTGGCAAACTTTTTGAAAAAGGTCGCGTCTAAAGAAAAAACTGATGCAAACTTTTTGGAAAAAAAGTGCGTTCTAAGTGTCCGTCCTATTAAACGAACTTTACTGTAGAGTTTTGAATTTTTTTAAATCATAACTGTGGGGCAAACGAGAGCTAATTTTTCTTACGCCCACATTCAAAATAGATGTGAAATTTTTTTATGAACAATTTGTTCATTATCGATAAAAGATTTATTCGTATAGAAATACGCTTTCAGCGTCCACTAACTTTGATAAGATTTTGAATTCTTAATTTCTATTTTAAAAATGGCTCATATAAATTTGTCTTAACTCCCCATGAAAGTTTGAGTCGATTTTTGGAGGATTGAATTCTTTCGTATTCAATCTGTTAATTGTTATTATTAAGTATAAACTTATCAGCAATAATTAAAGACGTTATTAAATTATTACTTATAATTTGAGGGTCGTTTCATTATTCTGTGATTATTAAGACCTTTTGTAATTAATTAAATATGCGGCGCGCGCGGTATCTTTATTCACAGATAATCGCAATTTTTTTAAGTTAGGCAAGGACTGATTGTATATTAATTGATAAATCTATCTTTTAGACCAATTTTTTTGTTTTAAATCAGACGTTTTGTTTAATTTGCTGAAATCTGATATACACAGTTGAGTTCTCATTTATAGGGTTTTGAAGCGATTCATAAAAAGAAGGGCAATCATTCCTCCTTCGCTCCTTTTTGATTGGGATCCCTGACCTAGTCCAGCAAAAGCCAATAAGAATTAGAAAACTCAACAGTAAATTTAAACGATAGTTTTCTCAAAGTTAACTACGAAATAAATAAACGATCACTATATGTTATTTATATTATGGAGAAGTGATGTTTTTAATTTTGAATTTAAAGGATTTTTAAAACCGTTTTTGGAGCGGCCACTTTTTCAAGTGATAATGTATAAATATATTAAAAAAATATAAATTATTTATACAACCATAAAACAATTAGAAAAAAGCGCTTTCAAAGTAATATACATGTGCGGAAATAAATTTTATAGTCATAAGTGTATAATAAAAAATTCTAGTTATACTCTTCTTGAGAATTGATTAAAAAGAACGCACAAATAAATTCTTATATTATTAACTATTGCGCTCATTATATAGCTAGTTAATATATCATATATTATTATGTCATCGTCAAATGTTTAGTGGCGCAGCTTTGACACCCTAAACCTACGTGTTTTCTCGGGTTTCCTCAATTTGTCTATATCCAAAAACGAGTAGGTTAGCATTCAAAGTGGGTACCGAGCACTTTAGATTATTTTAGTATCGTTAAGCAAGTAGGAATTTATTTTGGTTTGTGCGTTTTTTATTAGATTTTTTTAACTGAAGGGAATAATATTGTACTACTGTCGTGTGTGTCTAAGAGAACAAGCGATTTTTTGTCCTCTTAGACACACACGACCGTAGTAATTAAGATCCGAAGGTGCAAAAACGAAATTTTTTGACCATAAAATCTTTGAGAAAAAAAGAGTCGTTTTTGCACCCGGGGCTCGGTATCGATATGAACTTATAGGAGATATACAAATTTGAAGGTCATATTTTTTATATTTTATGAAGGTCTTTTTGTAAATTAAATGTTGATATGAAGGTCATATAAAAAATATACATTTTTTAAGAAATCTATGAAAGATAAATTCAAATAAAATTAAAATTGAGCTAAAAAACGAAAAAAAATAATATTAGGATATTCCACATAATTATGGTTATTAATTTTCGAACGGCGTTATTTTGTCCATTAAAGGCATCTAATCCTGAAAATGACCAAAAATCGCCGAATATATATCGGTTTTGGTGAAAATAATATAATTTTCAAGGTCGAAATGAAATCCTTTTTGAAGGTCAAAATGAAATAATTTTTGAAGGTAATCTAAGATGACTCATCTTATTTACGTAATAAATCCTTTCCTTATCAAATTCGGAAATTTCCCATCGTCTTTGATAAACCAAATCAGAGTCAAGGTCAAATTGTTGCGCGATATTCATGGCGTTTGAATAATCATGAGCATCAATCATTCTGAGATACATTTGTTGGGGTGTAGTTTTTTCAATTCGAAAAAGGTCAAATGCTCTAGAAACATGCTCCATAGGTAATTCGTCTGGTTTGAACCGCTCTAACTCAGTCAGATAGTAAATCATATTCTTGGCCATTCCAAAAATATTTGTGGAAAAACCTCGGTTTTCGATTTCAGCAAATAAATCGGCCCCTAAAAAATGGGTACGAACGTCAAAAATTTTATGATAAAAAATGTTTATGATAATAAATCTTAAGTCCAGTAGGCAATTTTCATCGTAAAATTGAAAAACAAGGTCCGTTTGTAATATTTGGGAATTGTATTTTTATTATCATGTTTTTTAATTTCTCATGAGTCAAAAAATTATACAAAAAAAAATGATAAAAACGATCGCTAAGACGTATGAAAGTTTTTAGATTAAAAAAATGGTTATATTTTCGGCAGGGGGTTTTTTAACAAAAAATTATTTTAACAAAAAAAACAGCATTTTTTAACAAAAACACCATTTATTAACAAAAAAACCATTTAATCACAAAAAAAACATTTTTTAACAAAAATATTTTTAGGCAACTTCGACAGTATACATGTATGCTCATCAAAAACGGGGTTAAAAAAAATGGGGTAAAATTAAGAGTCTGAACATCTTTCTTCAGGTTCATTTGAGAAAAAATTTCACTAAGAATTTTTATTCTTCAGAAATATCAATGTTTTACATTTTGGTTCGACTGTTCGTTTAAAGTCATTATAATTCGCCCGTTTCCCTATAAACCAACTTTGTGGAGTCAAAATCGATGATGTGACATCATTGATGTCCAAAAAATGACATTTTGCACATGCAAAAAATATTTCTTTCAAAATTTTAAAGCTTTAGTCAGGATGAAATTTATACAGTGAAGTGTCTTTAGTACGACGATCTGATTTCAGCTTTTGCGTCCTTAGACGCTGAGGGCAAACTTCCGAGAAAAAAGTGCGTCCTTATAAAGTCCCTGGCAAAAGTCTCAAAAAAGTGCGTCCTAAGAAAAGTCCCTTAAAAGTCATGGGGGCAAACTTTAAAAAAAAGAGCGTCCTAAGGGTCCGTCCTACTAAAGAAATTTGAAGTAATTATAAGTCCCACTCGACTTGGAAACTATGGCTATATTTCGAGAAAATTATTTCCGAAAAACCCATTTTTTTGAAGTTTTTCAAGTTCGTACCCTAACTTCACCAGCTGGAGTTATTGTCACCCTACAATCTATACCCAGTATCATTGGCTGATTTGCCGTGGTGATATTCGGGACCGGTTGAAACCATTCTGGTTCGGTAACCGGTAAAAGATCAGAATCAACTGCATGAATTGATACCGATCCATTTATTCTAGAAATAACCAGATTTAAATCGTTCCACCAAGTTATTGCATTTGGAAGGTTGTGTAATTCAGACGGAATGTTACGATTCATTGTACGAACTATATTAGTGTCTGAGTATGGGGTCCTCATTTTTGTTACTCTCGTATATTTCTAAGCGGACATTATTTGCAAATGTTCAAACCGTCCGCTTAGACGGAAGAAGACGAATATGTGTCTAGAAATCGAAATAATGCCCGAGAGCTCTACATAATTATAAGTGAAATTTCAAAATAAAAACCATACTGTGATTCACAGTCTGTAAATGTAAAAAATCAAATAAGTTGCAGTTTTACAATAAAAATTTTTTTTACAATTAAAAATACTGAATTTTTGGTTTTTCAATTCCTTTTTAGTGTCCAAATTTTTTTTTAAATCGTTCGTTTAGACTCAAGAAATAAGGCGTAAGAAAGGGAACCTAACCCCAACTATGGCTCAAAAGCGAGAAAAATATAGAAATATTGAAACTCGCTACAGTATTATGGTCTTCATTCATACATTTTTACCCGTGTTGTTTTGTCCATATAAAGACATTTACTTCTCTCAAATGACGACAAATATCATAATTTCTGTCGTTTTGTACATATTATATGTAACATATATACGCTTCCTTATACACACATACATACACACTTACATATATACGTAGTCTTGATACACACACGACAGCATTAAGGGGGTGGTCATGTCTGTTTTTTAAGAATTCAGTCGAAAAATATTGTTTGTTAAGATTTTTTTGCAAATTAATGAGTTTTTTTTCGGTCAAAATTCAAATTTTTTAATTATTTGTAAGCAAACCGTTAACAAAATTTAGAATGCAGCTTAAATTAAGATTCTACCATACATGTATATGGTTCCCGAAATATAACGTTCGTCAGGTACCCCTATTTTTTCAATCTAAGAAAAAAAAAAATTTCGAAAATTATAATTTTTTTATTGTTAAGATTGAATTCAGAGTGAAACATTAGCGTGAACGGGGTTAAACTTTATAAGTTAGAGCCTGTAGAAAAAAAAATATACTCAGAAAAAATAGGAAATTTTTTTATATCAATCCAAAATTATTTTTTTGGAATGAAACCCATAACAAAATTGAGAATAAAGTTAAAATTAGCTTTCTACTATGCCTGAGTGTCGAGATATAAGGTCCGTCAGGTACTCCCTTAACAGGCATTCGTATTAAAGATGGAAATACACAAATTAAACCCCTCAACCCTTGCGTGAAAAGTGTTTAACTCATCCTTTGAGACCATTCATCCGTAATAGGTGGGGTCTGATTTTTTTTATATTTAGCCAACATTATTCGAGAAATAAGTATCAAAAGGATTTGGTCAAAATAAACATTTTAAAATAAATGAAAATTTTTGCATACCTAATCAGTGGTTTGGCTGCTTTCATGGCTGTTGGGACACAACACGGTTTGGATAGATATAAGATACAGGGAACAAAATTCTTGCATAGAAAAATTCATCGGAAAAACATTTCGAATAAAGTCATGCATTTCAAAGAATTTGGAAATTTCTTGCGAAATTTGAAGAAATTAGAGGAAATGAAATCTGCTGTTGCTAAATTTAAGCGATAAACTATGAAAAGAGGCAATGCTCAAAAAAACCCAAAAAATTAAAAAAAAAATCAAATGTTTTTTTATTTAGATATCGAAATATACAAAAATCGGAACATTCGATATTTCTCATATTTTTGGTCATAGTATCACTTTTCTAACGATTGCTTTGTAGAGCCAGATTTTGCGATTTCTCTTATTTTATCGGGTTTTCAACGTTAGCGCAGTTTTCGAAAAGCCCATAATTTCGAATTCAAACCGGTAAAATAGCGGAAATCGAAACTACTGGCTTTACAGAAGAATATCCAGTGAAAAATTATAATCTAGCTCAAAATTTCAGAAATATCGTATGTCCCGATTCCGACTCATCTTAAAGTCGATTTGTCGATATCTGAAAAAACGAACCATCAAAAATTTAGTACATTTTTTATCACGAATCTCTTCTTGCATTTAGTTGATACGCTGAGTTGTTTATAAACGAACTCTTGATGGACATATCTGCCTCGGTAATTTTTTTCTCGTAACATATTAGACGCACAAAAAACGTCCCCTTAGATGCACGTAGACAAATTTTGGTTATAAAATCGAAATATTGGAGCTAGAGAGCTGTTTTTATAACCAAAAAATTTGGCAAACTCATAGGATTTTCAAACGTTCTTCATTTTGCTTGTATTTCATTAACTCTAGTCTAAAAACTTTTGAAGTTATCCAATATTTTAACAAATTTTTTAGTGATTGTCACCTACTAAATATTTCAGTATTTTCCTTTTTCACCTCAAAATTTTATCCCAGCATTTTATGAATAAAAAATTATTGGGGCAGATTTGTCTGTCGAGCGTTCCAACAGAAAAGGACTCTCAACGACAAAATTTAAGAAATATTCATGGACTTCCGAATTGAAATACAAAAATTTATCACAAAAAAAAATATTCAGCTGGATCAATAAAAAACAGAAAAAAAATCAGCCTTTATTATTTGCATTAAACGCTGAAAACCAGCAGTATTTGAAATAATATTCTAAAATTTGCTAAGTAGCAAACTGGAGAACTCAAACTACAAAAAAAGTAGGTTTCTAGATTTATTAAGGGAGCGGTCGTCGCTAAAAAACTGATTTTCAATGATAAGGCGTAGAATATAACAAATCGTTCGATCAAATAAACTGGCTCTTTGGTAAAACTGAACAAAATCTTAAACCTTAAGATATAGAAGGCCACGAATGGCTTAATTAGAAACGAGCATGAAAATGATGAAATTATTTATTTTTAGTGTATCTCCTCCCTGACTTTTCAAGATCATCATGACAATGAATTCAGGCGTGAATTAACCGGGCAGAACATATGTTTATGTTAAAATAAAGTTGAGAAAATTTTTTTTTTGATGCTCATGTTTCATAAGTTATGCAGCGACCACTACTCTCTTACAAATAGAATGAACTATTTTGATCAATTTATAAAATGTGTTGTTTTTATGAAAAATTTAAATATGAAAGTGGTTTTCGTCCATAAGAACAGCTAATATTTAGCCAAAGTTTCGGAGGTCATTCTTATGGCAAAAAATAATGAAGGGCTTTTTTTTGCTCGTCGGTCAAAAATTTACGAAAAACAGGCTAAATTATTATGGTATTTGAAAATAATCTTCGAAAATTGGCCGTTTTGTCCTTATAGCCAAAGGTTTTTTCAACATGACATAGGTTCCGTAATTCCCCCAACCCGTTTCGGGCTTATAGACGTTGTCCTTATAGACAAACACGAGAGTATATTCTAATTTGACCCCAATCTGGATGTATTTCGGTGGCTAAAGGTTGGTCATTTAGCGTCCAAGTCGAAGTTAAAATCAAATTGGGCAAAGTCAAAGTGAGAATATCTCCATTAATGGTCGAAACAGCAACTCTACTCTCATCTGGTGACAGCGAAATCAAATTTGTTCCATTAACCTTAACTAGTGTTCTAAAACGGGATGAGTTTTCAATCCCGATCCCGCCCGGTCCCGACTCATAATTTTTTTAATCCCGAGTGTTATAATTTTTTTCGATCCCGATCCCGAAATTTAATAAAAGTTAAATAAAGTATTATTCCTCAAATAAGAATATTTATAACCTACGCAACGTTATGATTGGCGAGAAATGCTTTTCTATGAGTAGTTATGGTTTTTAAAATTTATTTTTAATACTTCACATAATAATTTTTAAGCACGGAAAATGTTTAAACACTCGAGATCCTGATCAAATCCCGATCCCGACCTAATTTGAAATTTCCGATCTCGATCCCGTTTTAGAACACTGACCTTAACTCGTCCAATCATCCACGAAAATCCAGTCTTCACCCTGTCTAAAAATTCGAGTTGATTTTCTTTTTCTTTGATGTTTGAGAGTGAAAATTTTGAAGAATCTTCAGATCGAAGTCGCCAAGCATTTATTCCAGTTTGACTTGTACTGTCCGCGTTTGGACATTCACCACCAACAGTAACCTAAGATGAAATCGAATAATTTTCGAAAACTATTTGAGGTGTCAAATTACAAAATAAGGGCCAAAAAAATTCTGAGGTGAAGTTGTACCTTAAAATCGGTTTCGACGGATTTGCAGTTTTTTCAAAACCGATTTCAGTAATTAAAACAAAAAAAATTTTGGACAAAAATGCGGAAAATTTTCATAATGCTTGGATTTTTTTTTCAAATTTTTACGATTTCAAAGATGAAAACCCGAACTCAAATCTTTCCTAAAATAGATAAAAATGATTTTATGAAGCTAAAACATATTTAAATCGGTTCAGCTAACTATAATAAGCATGAAAAAATATACTGACTTACTATTTCGTGAGTTATATTGACTCCAGAATTCCGGGTTTATGCCACCCCCTTAAATGGTTTTTGAAAACAAATTTAAATTTTATCTTAGGTAGCTTTTTTTAGGGTAACCACCCCTGTCCAGCAAAAACCGTAGTAGGTATGGAGAAACGGTTTTTTGCATTGGATAGCGGACAAACCGCTGAAATCTTTTTTCTGTTTTCGAGCCTACCTTAATTGAAAAAATTTGAACTTTCAACGCTGAATTATAAATTTTCATTATTTAGTTGATGAAAGGAGAAATTTTCTATTTTTTATTTAAATTTTATATTATTTCTAATTTTGCATTAAAAGCTTCAATTTTTTGTGATTTTCATTTATTTATTTAGTTTAAATTTTTGAATTGCCTGTACGAGTTTGAAAAAAATCTTAGTCCTGATAGGCTGAATCAGAAGAAGGTCTTCTGAAGAACACTCGCAAGTTGAGAGTCTCAACCACATCTCAACCTATGATTAGTATCGTTCATTTTCTCGATTTCCTTTTAGGGGACCGTAGGCCCATCGGCGACCTTCAAAATGAATCAATTCAGACCGCGGGCAGCCTCATGGTCCAGCGTAAACAAATTAAAAAAAACGTCGGGTTATATGACGATAAATTTTCTAATTAAATTTTTTTCTCAAAATTACATCAACCACCCATTTAAAATTCCAAAAAATTTCTATTTTATTTAATTTGAAATATCTATTAATTGAAAATATAATTTAAACAGGCAAATTGCGTTTTTCCGCAAATTTCAGACAGGAAGAATAAAGCTTTTATGATATCAAAGCTATTTACCCAGAATTTTTGGTTCAAAAAGAATAAGAAATTTTGACCCGAGAAATCCATATTGGATACAGCCTCTTATGAGAATTCTTACCCAATAATTTCATGTGGGATAGACCAAAGACATTTTTCATTCCATTGGGTTGTATCAGCACCAAAACAACCATAAACAAAGTGGGCCTATTATTGTTGATCAACTTTATAAACGAATAATCTCCATTTCTGTAAGTATAATAGTTACAAATCGTCCATTTTTTGCCTAATTTCATTCAGTGGAAAAATAATCCGTGCGACAGACAGGGAAAATGATTCGTAAAAGTTGTGTTTAATTGTTATTGGACGGTCTAAGACGAGCAGTGATAACCAAATCGTATGAGAAAAAGGAAAACTAAATTTTTAATTTAATTGAAAAGACAAAAAAAACTCATTTTGAACTGCCGTTTTGAACACATGTTCTAATAAGAACAGGGCTCATTTTTCGTTTTGCTCATATAAGTTACATTGTAGAAAAGGCAAAAATGCTTTAAGAATCGAAAAATGCGCTAAAGAGCTGGAAAATATGCAAGCCAAATTTCCGAGACGTAGGCAAAAATCGCAAAAAAACGCTTTGGTAGTCAGTCAACTGGATCAATTTTTTTTTTCGAAACAAATAGATTTTTCAAGAATAAATTTAAGAAGAGTGTGAAAAAACAAAAATTGAAAGTTGTATGGTGTTTGAAAGTTAATATTATCTTAAGGATACTTGGCCGGTTTGTCCTGATAAACGGCCAAGTTTCTGTAGATTATTTTAACATACAAATTTCAAATTGTTTCGTTTTCAACCATTTTTTTTTTAATTTTTTGAAATTATTCTTGAAAATAAATTTTTTTTTAGGAAGCTAAAATTGACTCAGTTTAACGGACTACAAAACTGTTCTAGATGATTGAAATGTTTCAAGGATCAATTCGGCACATTAAAAAAACTATAAAATTCACAAAATTACAAGAAATGAAATTATTATGGTATTTGAAAATTTGATTAAAATCTTAGAAACTTTTTTTTTTCTTTATTATAGTTATCTATAGAACCCAAAAATGTCCTAAACAACAAAAATTATGGCAAAATTCCGCCGTTTTGCCTTGTAGAAAACATACAAACAAATTCTTCAAAAAAAATTTTGTAAAAAACCTTTCCCATTTGGAGGATGAGTTAATTGCAATAGCTCCTGAATTATTCCATTTTTCTTGCCCAGCTTATTTATTCGCCAATTTGGATTTTTGTCTTTGGGATTGAGATGTTTTTGAGGATTCGAAATCATCGTCAGAACATCTTAACTCTAAGTGGGATCTTTGAAGAGATTGCCAAATAATTTCCACAGGGAGAAAGGGAGATTTGCCATGGATGACAGGCAGAGATTAAATTTTGCGCGAGTGCAACAGAATTTAAGGCGTTCACGTTTAAAGTCAAAATTATCGAAGACTGTATAATTTTGAAAATAACTATGTGGTATTCGTCTAAGAGGACAGAATTTGGTTGTCTATTTTGCACCTGAAAACGTGTCCTTTTGTCATATTTGAGAAAATGCTCAAAAAATCGCAATAATAGCGCTAGAGAGCTTTTTGGAATATCTACAAAAGTTTTTTTGAAAACCCCTACCAAATTTCGTGCCCGCACTTATCAGTCTATTGTCGCTGATTTCCGGTCACGTGGTCATTGTAGGGAAGCGAAAAATGTTCGTATGTGAAGCGTTGCGCAAGGTGTATTCTAAGCCTATTGAACAAAAAAAAATTGGAAATTTAAGTGTGATTTTTATGTTAAAAATGACAAAGTTGAACGTGTTCGCATCTGTACGCAAATTAAAAATTATAAGGAAACAGAAGTAAGCAAACATGAATAGTTTGGCTTTTTTTTTGTCATCGTATTTTCGTATTAAAAATTCCAAAACCCAATTTTGACAAAAAAAAATACAGAATCAACCTATGTGATATTTTTTTTAATGAAATTTCATTCATATTGAAAGCATAAATTTTTATGGCATATTACAGTTATGTACTTTTTTTACTTGCGAAGTGAAAATTGTGCTTAAGCTAATTATGGCCAATTAAAAATGGTGCTATAAGCTAATTATGGCAATTAAAAAATGGTATAACTAGGTGGATTTTATTTTGAAACGCCTTGGCATAGCTTGAGCAAGTAAAAAAAGTACATAACAGTATATACAACACGTGATCGAGAATCAGCGATCGAATTTCTTGGTTTTGCCTGAAATGACGAAATGAGAGTGAACGGGTTCACAAGAAATAAAGAGCGATATTTATTTTTTTTAATTTCGTAAGATTCTGGTACGAGGATCATTTGAAATTTTTTGGAATGCCCGTTTCTTCGATTATACCAGTGACTTCAACCGAGGTTTTAAATAAGCGAAATCGACACATACGATCTTATTTGATACTTTTCTGAGCCATAATTGATATTTCCAATGCGTATTGCACTACAGAAGCCCGTTTTTTCGGTTTGCTTTATCGGGCGATTTGCGAAAAATTACGGTTTTTTCGACGGGAAACAAACATGACAAATAATTGGCAAAAAAATTGGAAATCGAAAAAAAACGGCTTTGCAGGTGAGAAGGTGGCTTGAAAAGTTATATTATTTGCCCAACGTTTCATTAAACATCGTTGACCAGACAGGAACTATTTTTTTTGACAGAAGGAGCTTCTAAGAAAACAGACTTTTGTTACTCTTATCGGTTTTTCGATAATTTCGGTCGATTTTTTTGAGGACAAAATCTGAACCCCTGTCGGTATTGCGAGCGAAATTGGTGAAATTCCAGATGTTCTTAAAAAGAAGAAATTTTTTCCGAATATGTCTGGTAGCCATGTGGTCGGCGCTGAACGAAAGTCGGACCACTTGTCGCGTTTCAAATATTCTTGCCAATCATTTTTCTATACGCGATCCGATCATATAAAATTGGTTCCGAAGGTATCATCAAATCATTTATCTTAACAATCTGAACGAAATGGAAAAAAATTGAGAAAAAAATACAGTACGGGAAATATGCGGTGAATTATATCGATTACGATCCTCGGGTGTACAAAACCACTCTTTCTTAAAGAGAATATTATTTCATTTTCGGACAATAATTACGTGAGCTATCGTCTCTTATGAGAAATCGAGGGCAATCCTAAAAAACTAGCGCTCATCAAAAACGTCGAAAAAACTCCTAAGGCAAAAACCCCTAGGCAAAAACCCAGCAACTAACGGCAAAAACCCCAAGGCAAAAACCCCAGGCAAAACTAAGCAAAACCGCCTAAGGCAAAAATCCTAAGCAAAAACCCCTAAGCAAAAAAACTACCTCCTAAAACCAACGGACCTAATTAATAAAATGAGCTGTATTACATCATAATCGACCTAATACTCGGTATATTTAATTGAATTTTTTGATAAACAAATTTCGGAGTTTTACGATAAAAACTCGAATTTATAAAATTTTCTTCCGCATCGAAAAGGCCTATTAGAATTTTGTTGATACAATTTAAGAAATATAAATTGAATATAAATTATTATGGTTTTTGAAAAAATTAAGTCAAGAAAGACAATTGCAAAAATAATGAAAGAAACGTCCGTTTAGACTCACGAAAATTTTGGAATGGAAAAAAAGGCTTAGTTGTTTTTGTCAAAAATACAGCTGAACGTGCCGTTAAGACAAAAAACAGTATGATTACTGTATTTTTATCTTCACCCCACTACGATATAAAGGCATACTGATTCAAATATAATTTTGCGGCCCACTTTTGTGGTCAATTTCGATAATAACCGTATCTCAGAGGCGTCGTAAAGTGAAAAAATAGAAAGCCGAAAGCGTAATCTTATTATCAATCTGTTATAATAAATTCTATTTTTATGGTTTTACAGCCCTTCCAATTCCAAACTCTTGTCAGTGTCTCTGGACATTTCAGAATATATGCTTGACAGCACATCCCAATTTCTTGTCATGTGTACTAGATCGTTTTCTACTTTTTCCCAATATTTTTTCCTCCACATATTTTGTAACGTTTAATTCCGACGGCAGGTCATGGCATTTTGAGGCCCATTTCGGGTAGCGAGTTTCAAAGCCGTAATTTCTTTCGATATAATTTTCAGCCCATTGTGGAAAGGAATCGGAACACATTGCTTTTTATGATCAAAAATACCGAAGACATTTTTCAAATTATTCGCAAAAATGGTTTTAAAAATATTTTTTTTTCAGTAGGACGATCCGATTTAGCAGCGACTTTCAAAAACACACGCGTCTCTATACAATTGCTTGCCTATAATCTTCTCATATTATTGAAAAACATGCTTCAAATTTACGTAAGTTTCGAAAGGCTTGTTTTCTTTTTCTCTCGTCAAAATTTCCGGGTAAACAGGTCCTTTTATGGATTTTTCCGAAAAAACAGTGTTTTTGAAAAAACAGTACTTGTGGTTTGCGTCTTTAACCACATACCAGCGCTGGCCATATTGGCCAAAGTGAACTTGCGATCTCTATTTTAATAAGTTTAATTTTCCGGAAACATTTATATTTAAAATGATCGGTGTTTTGAAATTTTCTATCTTTTGGCTTATTTATCTTTCTCTATCTTTTGTAGTTTGAGATTAAGCAATGTTGTCGACCCGGAATCGGGGCCCTGAAAAAATTAAATGAGATTTGGAACTTGAAAAATAGAAAAAAATAGATTTTATGAACTTTGCCACCGTGATTTTAGGATTTATTTTATTGTCAAAAAATGAAAATAAAATATTCATAAAATCAAAATTTTTTTTCTTTTTGATTACACACATAAATTTTTTTCGATTTTCTCTCGAAAAAGGTAATTTTCTTGCTAAAAATATGTATTATGAATAGTTATTTTTGTGCTAAACAAAAACTCATGTGTCCCCTAACCAATATATTGAAAAAGTGATTACTGTTTACTCTGAACACCTGGTAAAATCGGACACAAAAAATGCGGCTTCACTAAACTTCTTTGTTATTTTTTTGTCGCACAAACTTGATAAAAGTACTTATGACGTTGTTATTAGAAGCCAAAAAATATCGCGAAAGGTCTGTTACGGTGGCAAATTATCGTGCGTTATTTTTTTATTTATTTTAGAAAAACTGATTTCCTTACCGTTTTTCTTCAATTGAAGGTTTTATTCAAATATTTTCTATTACGATATTGTCTCAAAGAAAAATTATCGTAAAAACCGAAAAAATATAATTTTAATTTTTTTTCTATCAAATAATTGTTGAAGCTATTGAATAAATAGTTTATATTTTTCGTTAACGTTAACTGGATAAAAATATGATTTTTTAAAAGTCAGGTGGCCAGATTGGCCACCGCTGAGTACGTCACTGTTCAAGGTTCTAAGTATGTGGTAAAGGACAGCTGAAGATTTTGCCATATTGTCCTTAAGCTTTTGATGCCATCATTGTCCTTATTCTTTAAAATTGTCTAAAATTTCAAAAATAACGGAGGAAGAGCTTGAAAACATGAGCGCCAAAGTTTCGGAAAGTCATCTTTAATAGTAAAAATATTTTTGGGAAAAAATTAGTAAGAGCCTTTTTTTATTTTTTGCGATATTGTCCTGTATTGAGGGACGAACCAAAATCAAACAAGCGGTAGGTTTTGGGCCATAGTTGTCCCTTATAGAGGGTGGTCCTTATAAGACGCAAACCCACAGTATTGTTGTATCTTTTTATAAGGACAGATAATATTTTCCCAAATTGCCCTTTCAATCTGTCCGAAAGGAGATAAAGCTATTATTTGCAAATTTTGAAAACTTCTTTTTTCTCTTCGACCGACCAATTTCTAGATAATATCGATACGGCTTTTTTTGCTCTTTGGTCAAAATTTTCCGAAAAACAGATGATTTAAAACTGAAAAAATATAAAGACTTTGTTCTTTGCTTTTAAACTTAAAATCGTCGAAATTAGTATATTGTCCTTGTTATTTATGGGACACGCCAAAATAAAAAGTGTAGGTTTTGACCATATTTTGTCACATACGTCCTAATAGACGCCACACCACAGTACATTTTTCAATATTTTATGACCAATGACCTTGCCGCATTTCTAGCATCAGCCTTTTTTGATGTGCCAAATTATGAATAGTTAAAATCGAGGCAGCAACGGATTGATTAGATCTAAATAAGAGGTGTAGCGCCGCGTTTTGTATAATTTTGGCAACATTGACAATTACAGCTTTCATCGACTGGAGACATGTCAGCTTGATATTTCCCACTTTGATATCGATCCCCTATCCGTTTTTAAAAGAGCGTGCCCAAATCTGGCTGTTCTTGTCGGGTAGGACACAATGAACATATCGACGCCTAGGGATGTCAGGACAATAAGATCCAAGGCATAGCCCACGCCCATCTGAAATTAACGTTAGAACATGAAGCATATAGATAACGATACCGCGGTGCATAAAATATCTTTTTTTCTCATAAAATATTTTTGAAAAAAAAAATCCAAATTTTTGAATATTTTATTTTTCTTAGGGGTTATGTACGCAAATAGATTTTCCTTAAAATTTCTCCCACTAATTCGGCCAAAAAAAATAAGAAGCAGCTTGGTCTTAGACTTTTTCGATCACTGGTTTGCTCACCAGGTGGCGTTGAAGTGCAAATTCTAGGGCATGTTATAATTGCTCTCCAGGCTAACTGCGAGCCCAATTACTAATTATTATCGGTTGTGACTAGAGATTTAGTGAATCTAGAGTATAGCAAAGCGATTAAAATTTTTGTCATCTGGTACAGGTAGAATAACCTGAAAAAACTGAAAAAACATATTTTTCATTTTTCAAACGCTCTCCACTAGGCGGTGTTGAACTTGAGATCAAATAGTGTTGCCCATCAAATTTTCCAGAACCTCAACTAGTGTTTGGCCGAGCAAAAATATTCTCAAATAATTTTTCTAGAATTATTTATTTTGAAATGTTGGAAAAAAAAAATTTTTGACAAAAATGACAAAAAATTTTCTCAATAAAAAGTATTAATTTGATTTAAAAGTGATGATTATACTCCCTTTATACTCAATTTTCTCAGGATTTCAGAAAAACATGTTTTAAGTTTCCAGGATATCTAATAGTATATTGCCATATACAAATCTATAATTTAAAAGGAATACTACGATTTCAAAATGAGGTTTATTTTGAGACACAATTATCATCCCGAGAAAATTTGAGTATATAGGGAGTATAATCATCACTTTTAATCAGATTAATGACTTTTTTCTTGAAGAAAATTTTTTTTGTAATTTTTTCTCAAAAAATGTTTTTTTCCAACATTTCAAAATAAAATAATCTAGAAATAATTATTGAGAATATTTTTGCTGCGGCCAAACACTAGTTGAGGTTCTGGAAATTTGATGGGCAACATATTTGATCTCAAGTTCAACACCACCTAGTGGAGAGCGTTTGAGAAAAAATGAAAATATGTTTTTTTTCAGTTTTTTCAGGTTATCTACTGTACCAAGATGACAAAAATTTTTAATCGCTTTACTATAACGCTAGATTCACTAAATCTCTAGTCACAACGATAATAATTAGTAATTTGGGCTCGCAGGTTAGCCTGGAGAGCAGTTATAACATGCCCTAGAATTTGCACTTCAACGCCACCTGGTGAGCAAACCCAGTGATCCGAAAAAAGTCTAAGACCAAGCTCATCCTTATTTTTTTTGCCGAATTAGTGGGGAGAAAAATTTTTAAGGAAAATCTATTTGCGTACATAAACCCCCTTAAAACTTTCGTTTAAACGCTAATTAACAATTAGCAACCTCGGATTTTCCCCTCTTTTATCGCGGGTGAGAGCCTAGTCATCTGAGAAAATTTCGTTTGTTGTCTTTAAGGACAGCTTGAGATTTTTCTGTATTGTCGTCAGGTTTTTTGCTTGAAGCAACATGTGAAATAAAGTTCCAAAAATTCGGTAGCCATTTATCATATTAAACTGTATTTTGGTCCGAAAATAATGATGACCAAAAACAGGTGTTTTAATAGAACTTTTTTTTGAAAAATAATTGCTTCTATAAGAGATGTTTGTAAAACAGGTCATTTATTAAAATCTTTGCCTTTTTGTCCTTTAAATTATAGCATCTTTAGCCAGAAAAAAATGAAGACTTTTTTTTGTCTTCATTCATTGTGTTTTGGTCCTTCCCTTCCCATTGTATCTACTAGAAGGGACACGCTTTGTCTAGTATTAAAAAGTTTTGTCGATGATGACGATGCGCTGGCAGTCAGCGAAATAAATTCGGATCATAATAGTCCCGTAATTATAATTCATAAGGTCTCTTTAAGCTACGTCTTTAAAATCTGATTCGCTTGGCATGATCTCCATTTTTTATCAAACCCAAGTGTTTTCTTATTTACGCATCATTTAATTTGTTCACGGCAGTAGACAGATATATTACCGTATTTTTTGCTCCAACGCTGTCTACGAAAAAAACAACGTTAAATAAACGCCAGGGCCAAATTTTTAATGTCTTAATTGCCTACGAAACGCAACACAATATTTATGTCTGTTAATAAATCCCTCTAATCGAACCGCATATAATTGTTAACAAAACGAATTTTCTACTTTTAAACCTGTCGTGTTTGTCTATAAGGACAGTTTTGATTTTAGTTCGAAAATTTGGGTTAATTAGCCACTTTTGGAGTCTACAGAGGTACTATCATTGTTTTATTGAAATTATGCGAAACGTTTTTTAAAATTGACCTTAAGTACCGGTCATTGGTCGTTTTTGCGCACTTAAAAGTGGCAAAATAGCGTCAAGATAGGTTAATATGATAACTGACTAATACGAAGGTTATGCTGCTCAAATCGGGCGTTTTAAAAAATCATTTTACCACTACGATAGCCAAAAACTTTTTTTGTGCCCGGAAATCGTTTTTTCTGTGTCAACAACCTCCCGTGATGGTCAAGAATTAGTATCAACTACTGTAGTTCCAGTTAGTTTTAACCGGTGCGCTCCGCTATCTCATAGAGTTAAAAACACAAGCCAAATATTCCCAGGACTTAGGTGACTTCTCATTAAAAGTTTCTGTAGTCTAGCAGTCATCCTTGGTCAATTAATCTTGCAATTTTATCTCCAATTTTCCAACATATACTTATGGTATTTTGAAAAGAAATAATATCATTGAAAAATTGGCCGTTCATTGTTTTTATTCGTAGACGAACCTTGGTTTTGAAATCTGACGTTAGGTTTTCACGGTCAATCTTCGGCCGTTTTTGTAAGTTTGACAAATAAGACAGTACTTTACATGCTAGAGGATTACCGTCGGCAACATCTGCGCTGCGAGTAATACAAATTGGACATATATTGTTCCAACAAAAAAAAGTCTACTCAACAAAAAGTTGTGACAAAAAAGTTCAACAATAAAGACTTTTAACAATAAAGACGTTTTCAATAAAAAAACTGTCAACAAAAAAATTAAACTACAGAAGGTTTTTCAATAAAAAATCATTTTTGTTTCAAAATATTTTAGCTTATTAAGGTACTTACTTACCTTAAGGTTACTTACTTTACCTTAAGTTACGTTACTTACCTAAGGGGGCTATGCGACTCTGATTTGACATTCTTCTCGGTGAAATATACTGAAACTAAACCAGTTTCATGAGACAAAACCGAAAATGCTTAATTTGTAGATCTATCCTTAATCCTTACGAAAAAAGTACATCACATATTTATTTTTGACCATTACACCACATAGGTACAGTATTCGTAAACAATGGTGACACTTCAAAAATGGCGAAATAATCTATCTCCCCTCCCAGACGCGTATATAAATTGAGCTCAATTTTCACAGTCACGGCTACCGGGAGCTCATGCAATCTTTTCGGTCGAGGGCTTTTTTTTGATCCGGGCGACTCGTGAACAATTTAGAACGCCAATAACCTGACGATTTTTCAGAATTCAGACTTTCATAAATCTATCTCCTCCGAGGATGCAATATTTGCAAAATGGCTCCAAATTGTCGTCGATCAGTACTCTCCTGTCAAGAACAATTGTAAGAGTCCTCGAGCGTCTTTTTTGCAATTTCGAGCTAGAACCTCGAAATTAGATTTTTTTGGTCATTTTCCAAAAAATTTCCGAAAAAAAAAAGTGCTCGATTTTTTCCGAAATAGGCTTCAAAAGAAAGCCAGTGAAAACACTGCGAGTGAGAAAGTTGGCTACTTGCAGTCCGGATTTTGGAAAGTTGTCCTAGTGGTCAAAATTGAGCAAACGTTATTTTTTAACTTCACTTTTTAAAAATACTTAGAAAAAAATCGAAAAAAATGCGAAAATATTGAAATTTTTTTTGATGATTGTGTTTTTTAGTACAACTTAATTATCACCTCGATCAATTTCAGCATGTTAATGCCTCTAAGGCCTTATTTAATCAGAGTCGCATACCCCCTTTAAGGTCTACTTTTTTATGCGCCATTTAACTGCAAACAATTTTTTATTAAAAAAGTACACAGGTGATATTTTTCAGCGTTCATAAGGTTCCCATATTAAGGATACGAAAAATTGTAATTTGACCCCTTTAAGGATGTCACATGACAAAAAAAATTCTCACCGAAAAATTCTGAGAAAAATTCGTAACTAAGTGTTCGACAAAAATTGTGCTTCGAAGACGTGGGGTTTTCTCAGAACCGACCGTTTCCAAATTTTTACGCGGTCAGATTTCCGGTATCATCGGACATCCGCTGGGTAATCAAAAATTTTGGTCATTTATTTATCCCTTGGCTGTTGGGTGCAAAAATCCGTTTGTGATTATCTCGTTCCCGTTCTCAATGGCAGGGGAAGAACTGGTGGGGATATCCTAAAAAAAAAGAACCTAAAATTCTTTTTTGTTAAAATCCATCATATTATTAAAACCTTCGCCGTTAAAAAATTTTACTTACACAAATTTGGTTTATCGTAAGGGAACAACGGCGCTGAATTATCAGATAACTCTCGCAAAATTCTTCCTTAGTTTCTCCTCCACTTAATCACCAATGGCGAATCCGGGTGCTTCACGCTGATCCATTTTTTTGAACATTATTATTCTTGGTTCTGGGTCCAAACCCCCTTGAATAATCGGGAAAATATTTGAATCTTTTCCGAATCGGAGAATTTAGACAACGATGCCACCAAACGAACCGATCTTTCTGCAGCTTCTTCGATTCTTGCCCAACGTCCGACACTTTAGAATCAGGTTAAATTAACACAAAAATAACCCTTTTTGGGGAGAAGAAGCCGTCAAAGCCTTTTTGAAACGGTTTAAAAATAAATTGTCAAAAATTGTTTTTCGACAAAAACATTTTTAACAAAAAAGATTTTTTAACTCGATAAATATTTTATGTTTAACAAATGCATCCTAGAGGTGGGAACGAAGTTTTGTTTTGTAAACATGCTTGAATTACTTCAAATGGTAGCCCTGGAAAAAATATATTTCTTATCACGAAATCTGTCCTATCTAAAGGGTGTTGGGGGCAAATGTCTAAAACTAAAATTGTTTAAAGATTTAACATTTGAGCGAAGACGAAAAAGAACGTTTTTTCCGAAAGATGAGTTCATGTTACGTATGAGCATTTTACATGAATATTAAAGGGTTGAAGAGTGACATGTCCTGAAACATAAAATTTCGGTCTAAACTTAAACTAACGTCTTTTTTCTTGCCCTGGAAATTTTCACTTTTTTAGACCATTTTAAGTTTTAGATCATTTTGCCGCCAACTCATCATAAAGCTTGAATTTTTTCAAAATATTTTATTTTATATTTTTAAGCTTAATTAACTGACGATTTTTTTATATAACTTTATTGCTAAAAATGAGCTATTATAAAAAAGAATATTTTTTCAAAATTAAATTTCTATTTAATGTAAATAACTTTGTTTTGAAATAAAGTGACGGTAGCTGTTTTTTTAAGGACACAAAAAAAGTATTGCTGACGAAGTGACATGTTGACACAAAAGAATTTCTTTTCAAAAACATCACCCAGATAAGTGTACTTTCATCCTTATATAATTCCAAGCTTATAATAAATACAAAAAAGGCCGGTAATTTGACCAATGAGGTGTCAGAATGTAAAATAAACATTGCCTGAAAATTTCTAGAGAAAAAAAGCTGTGGGCGCAAGTTTTGAGAAGAAATTTATGTAATCTATTCCCTGAAAACCGATTTACCAGTTGAGAAGACAGGTTTACCGGTCAACCGGTTGCCTGGGAAAAACTAAAAAAAAAGATTATTTGAATGTTGGGTCAGGTACACGATTGCAAAAACCGGTTTGATGAATTTCATGTCTGAGCTTCGTACTTCGTCACAATATTTTTTGTGTCGCTCTAAAAAAAACAGCTACACTTATTTCGTTTTTGAATAAAAACAAATAATGTCATTTTCTTGATAAAAAATATAAAACCTAACAAATTATAGATTACAACATATCAGAGCCATAGGGGAATTTAAAATTCTTAATATGATTCAAAAATTTCCGAAATGTTCTTCTAAATAGCTTCCTTTATTCAAAACTTTAGATGAAGAATTTAATGGTTCGTGAAAAATTAAAATTATTTATGTTCTTTGCTAAAAAGTTACCTTCCTTGCATGATACTACATCGTCTAGCTGCATAACTAATCTGAATTAATTGACTTTGATATCCTCATACTTCTTCTGTGCATATTTAGCTTTCTGGTTGGTCATGAGGGTAACTAAATTCGAACTCCTTCTTCTGTCATTTTGGTCAAATGAATCAAGGAGCCGCATTTGAATCCTGCCGAATCGGTCAAATCGGATGATTCCATTTCATAAATCGTGAATCCTCCGAATTGGTCTAAAACTTAACAGTTCCAGGGTTGAGAGCCAAATGATAGGTATTTGCCAGATTATTTCGATATCAATTGAATACTGTATTTTTGGTAGAAGCCGCCGATTTGTTCCTTCGTAGCGAATATTTTCACTAAATTATACAAAATCCTCGGAAAATGGCGCTAGAGAGCTACAAATCAAGCCAATATCGATATTTAGGCGCACTTCTAATAAAGGTTGTTAAAAAATCTGGTCATTTTTATTTCCAGCTCCAGCAGCAAAAAAATGAAGACTTTTTTGCTCTTGGTCTATTTTTCCGGGACACTATGACCAGGTTTTTAAGGCAATTTCCACTTATCCACTTAAAAAGATTTACAAAAACGTTAATAATGACCACCGGGTGATTCATTTTGATAAATTTTTCGAATCCTTGATATTTTTGTAACGTTTTGAAAATCGTCAGAGAAGCCGGTAATTGTCGGTGAAGAAACCGAAATGAAAAATCGGGCTCTGATTGGGCACTTAGAATAAAAACATATATTAGACCCAAAATTTTCAAAAGTATCGTATGTTGCCAACTCAAAGCTAATCTCACTCGCCAGATTTAGTATCTAAAAAACGGCCTTCGGTCTTTTATAGACGATCGCTGTTTTGAACAGTTATAAAAATTACTTTCATAAGTATGTGTCAGCGGGGTTTTCAGCTAATCAGGCCGCCATCTTCTGATTAGGATTTGAACATAAAATTTTTTTTTTGCGAAGACGTAAATACGGAATATGTAGTTTTGTTTTTCCGAACTTAACATCAAAAAAATCGTCTGTCCTTATAGGCAGTTACTGTGGTTGTTATGCGAAAGAACCACAACTAGTTTTATAATTGCGGCCATGTTTGCATGTCGATTATGGAAAAACCTGACAAAAAAAGTTGTTTGCTTGAATAACCTAATTCCTCCATATTGTTCGACCGTGACCGCCCTTCAAGTTTCCTTGTGCCTTACGGCATGAAACAGGCGTCATGGAACTGATTCCTCTGGTCATGACGAGTTCGACCAGCGCGGGCTTTGTGTCGAACTTTGCATCAACTTCATATTTAAGAGTCACTCACACCCATTTTTGAAATCTAAATAAGAAAAATTAGGTTACTTGTTAAATGTGTCTAAGAGGACAAGCCACTTTTTTGTCGTTTATCCACCTAGAAACGTTCGTTTGTCATTTAAATAAATAAAAATGCAATAAAAATCGAAAAACTACGCACGCTAGAAGAGACAAATATACAGGCCAAATGTTGCACGACTTAGGCGCAGCTATGCAAACAAATTTGGTACAGTAAAAGGCCTCTATAAGGACGATCCGATTTCGCTTCGTGCGTCTTTATAGGAGCACCGGGCAAACTTCGGAAAAAAGGTCCGTCTAATAAGCGGACCTGGCAAACTGTTGGAAATAGGAGCCGTCCTTTTACTGAGCACCGCGGCAAAACTATTTGACCAAAGTGTCCGTCCTTAGGTCTGGTGCTTGTAAGGCACCTTCTGTAGTCATCAACTTGGTCAATTTTATTTTAAAAGAAGGAAATTTCACAAAAAAAAATTTTGAGAATATTTTGAAAATCTACTTTTTGATCAACATTGGCTTGCAATTTACAACAAATAGGTGTTTGGAAAATCAGCGGCCTTCAGTTTCAGGTCAAATTCATCTTGTCACCAACAGACGTATGATATATCAGCAAAACAATTTTTTGGCATCAAAACTGGAAACTAAACAAAGATGCGCAGACAATTTTTTGACTGGAAATTTTTCTGTATAGGTTTCAACAATTGGAAAATAAGTTTTGAAAAATCGACACAGTAAGTGTCTTTAGTAGGGACATTCTATTTATGCTTTTTGCGTCCGTAAGACCGCTGAGGGAAAAGTTCTCAGAAAAAAGTGCGTTCATTTTAACGCAACCTTGCAAGCTTCGGGTAAAAAGTCTCCGTAGAAAAAAGAGGCAAAAATCTTTTTTTAATAAAACGGTAAAATTTTCGGCTAATTTTTCATGATAATTAAAAACCACAAATGCCAGAATTGACTTGGTTCATGGATATGTGAAGCTCATGAGGGTCCTAAAAGATTAGCGATACAAAAAAAAACAGGCGTCCTTATAGGATATATTTTAAATTGTGCGCTCTCGAAAACTTCAAACAAAAAATCTGTGTCCTGTAAAAGTTATGGGACAAACTTTAAAGTTTGTCCGCAATAACTTTTAAGGACACAGAATTTTTTTGAAGTTTGCGAGAGCGA
>SCLH01000695.1:1602-15247 GCA_004367855.1 Oikopleura vanhoeffeni | reverse complement strand
ATATAACTTTTTTGATCAATTTATAAAATTGTGTTGTTTTTATGAAAAATTTAAATATGAAAGTGGTTTTCGTCCATAAGAACAGCTAATATTTAGCCAAAGTTTCGGAGATCATTCATATGGCAAAAAAAATTGAAGGCTTTTTTTTGCTCGTCGGTGAAAAATTAACAAAAACAGGCTAAATATTATGGTATTTGAAAATAATCTTCGAAAATTGGCCGTTTTGTCCTTATAGCCAAAGGTTTTTTCAGCATGACATAGTTCCCTAATTCCCCCACCCGTTTCGGGCTTATAGATGTTGTCCTTATAGACAAACACGAGAGTATATTCTAATTTGACCCCAATCTGGATGTATTTCGGTGGCTAAAGGTTGGTCATTTAGCGTCCAAGTCGAAGTTAAAATCAAATTGGGCCAAGTCAAAGTGAAAATATCTCCATTCTGTTCTAAAACAATTCTGAACCATTTTGCTTCACTTTCCCGTCGATGCTAAAGGTTCCGGTTGCTGGAAGTGAAACTGAAATATGTATTCATAGTTTTTTTTTCATTTTCAATTGATTTAAATAATTTTCATTCACCCCCAAATTGTATGGATGTTTAGGACACGATTATATTGGGGGAAACCCCAAACCCCCAAGTGTGTCATTGGGCTTCGCCCACGTTAGGGGGAGACCCTAAACCCCAAATTGGTATGGATGTTAGACACGATTATTGGCGGCGGAAACCCAAACCCCCTAAGTGTGTTTATGTGGGCTTCGATCCCACGTTAGGGGAGTGACCCCCTAAAAACCCCCCAAATTGTATGGATGTTTAAGGGACACGATTATATTGGGGTGGAAGACCCCCAAACCCCCCTAAGTGTGTTTATGTGGCTTCGGCATTTTCTAAATCCCACTGGCATTGCACTTCATCGAAAATGATTCGGTTTGCTGGAAGTGGAAACTGAAATATGTATCATTATTTTTTTTTTTCATTTTCAATTGATTTTAAATAATTTTCATTCACCCCCCCAAATTGTATGGATGTTTAGGACACGGATTAAGTGTTGGGGGGGAAACCCTACACCCCTGTATGGAGTTAGAACGATTAGTAGGGGGTGAATCCCGTAATTAACTATTAGAAATATTAGATATACGACTCGATTATTTATAACTCTCAAGTGTATAATTTTCTACAATTTTCAGTTTTAACTTTGGTTTTTTTAACAGACAAATATTTTTTACAAATAATTAACCTCTACAGGGCTTATGATGCAAATGGAACTATGTTTTATACGATGATTCTGTCCCCATACGTGGATTTTGCTGGTGTCTGGTATTGTTCACTGTACCGGTGTAATCGCTTCTCTGATTGGCTCAATTGCAATTGGGCGCCAGAATCGGTAAATTGATGAAAATGGTAAAGAAAATAGCATTCCCGGGTCATTCTGTGGCTTTAGCCGCTCTTGGGGCTTTTTATTTTGTTTCTTGTTTTTTGGCGTTTATGGAGGATCAGAATTGGCCATTGTGGAGTGTGCTGGACATGGACAAGCTGTAGCGATGTCTTTTTATGAATACCATTTTGGGAGGATCCGGAGAGCCATGTTTGCAATGCTCACCAATTATGTATAGCAAGACTAAGAGGTAATTATGAGGAAATCTTAAATTCCTATATTTTTTGGAAATTTGTTAAATCCTCTTACATTAGACAAAATGATAAATTTTCGAATATTTTGAAAAATTTCTCTGTGTTTAGTTATGGACAGTTTCATTTGAAACATTATTTCAAAATAAAAGAATAACTGGAGAAAAAAAATTGGTTCATTTTTGGTTTAACCACTTCTAAATCCCATAATTTCTATCTCAAATATTTTTAAAAAATTGGTGGATTTTAGTTAAAATACTAGTATGCTGTGAAACATTTCTGCTGAAAGTCAGGAAAACGTTCGTCTGATCGCAAAAAATAAAATTTGGATTGCATATTAGGCGGACACAACAGGCTCTGTCTTCATGGACAAAATAGGATTATTGACTGTCACAGCTCAAAAAAAGTTCACAGTTACCAATATATTTTTTAAAATCAATGTATAAGGTCTCCACACGGTTTTCATGAAATCTATTATTATGGGGGTCGGTGAATTTTGACAGATTTGCACTTTTTCAATTGTTTTTGTTCTTGATGGGAAACTTTTGACACTTCAACATTTTCGAATAAAAATTTTTCGAACACAAGTTGCCACTTTTTAACTTACTTTGTATAATCTGAATTTCTTTCAGATTGATTATTTTCACTTTATAAATCGTCTTTTGAAAACACACTAAAAAACGCGCGGCGTTTTGCTCCATGGTTTCTAAATAACAGTAAAATTATTATTTTTGCTCCATGGTTTCTAAATAACAGTAAAATTTATTATTTTTATTTTGTCACTTATAAGCCTTAAAAATCCGCTTTCGACCACCGACTCGGGATTTATTAAATTTTACACATTTCTACGTCCAAATCGAAAATTTTATTTTTGAAAAAGACGGAAAAAAACGAAATTATACCACGTTTTTTTCGTTGATTAGAATTAAATAAATTTGAAAACAAATAAGCATTTTTGCATAATGTTTGGGAGTGTTTTCAAAAAATTTTATCAATTTTGACGAATTCGAAAAGTTCAATTTCGAACTCAAAATTATCTTGAAAAGCAGGAATTCGAAAAATTCTGTAGTTACAAAACTTGCCTGGAGTATGAAACATTACTTTGGTGGTATATTGAGAAGAATATATAAACCCAGTAAAAATTTTTTTCATCAAGAGCCCATATCCGTATCTGTCAAAATGCTCCGACCCCCTTAACTGATCTAGGTTTTTCAGTTCCTGTCTTTTCAAAACACAACGACGCTGCGTTGACGCAGTTTGGAGTAATTTGTTTTTTATCTAAGATAGGATTCGGAAGACGAAAAAAACTGTTCTTTTTTCAAATTTTCGGAATAAAAAATTATAAACCATAAGATTTTTAGCTCAAATTATAGCTTATTATAACATATTTTGTCTTGTGTTCCAAATACAACTGCACTGGTCTAGGTTCATGTAACTTAATTTCTCAGGAGAACGACTATACTGGTCACTATTGATTTGTATCAATGGACTTTGGCCGGTATGGTTTCAATGTGTGCTGGATGTAACAATCTCCACCAAGGAGCCGCAGTCGGAATCGGTGCAATGGCTGGGATCACTATCATCTTATCTTCCAATCTTTGAAACATTTTCAAATTGACGATCCTCTTGACGCCTTCGCCGTACATTATGGAGGTGGTTTAGTCGGTGTTTGACAACTCCCGTTTTTATGCGAAACGGATTTGTAAACTCGGTTTTGTGCGGTGATCAAGAAGCGGAATACTTGAGAATTTCCCAACTGGAGAAGGATTTCAATGTGACTATTTGAATATAAAGTTTTGGCTTGAATTTGGCTGGTCTTTTGGCGATCACTTTGTGGCAGGAGGACTTTCGGCCTTGGTGTTTTACAGTTTAAAATCGCTGGCATATTACGGTTAGAAATTGAGATATTAGTTGGTTTTAAGATATGATTCATGTTTCCCCTATTCACACTTACCGGAATATCCGGCCCTACTACTAAAAACACACTACGTTACTATACAGGGCCGGGATATTCCGGAAAGTGTGAATATGGGATAAGATATATAAATATATTTTCCATTCAAAATAGCATTTGTTTATTGGTTCGGCTGACGTATTCAAAAGTGAGAAATAGCTCCCTGAAAAAAATTTCGACAAAATGCGTAAATTTTATTTGAAAATTTCAATTCACTTCAAAAAATTATGAATTTTTTGTTCAAAAGAGGTCGGGCAATTTTGATCGATTATTTCGGAGAACTTTAATTGGTCGTTTTTGAGATTCAAGTTCCATGTCGCAAGAAGATTTCAATGCTTTATCGGAAAAACAAACTTGATTTAAAAGCTATAATTTCTCATGAGAAGAAACAAGAAATCTACTTGCTCTGCAAGGAAAGTCGGGTTTGCCTCCTTTTTCGAATTCAGAGCTCTTAACATTATTTGAAAAATATCAGAAAAACGTAGATATTTTTCTGCTTTTTTATACCATGTCTATTGTGTTTTAACATTTATTTTACAATAAAAAGCGTGTTTATCATCAATTAGGACCTATAAAACTATTTGGTAAATTATAATGGAACTTTTTGGGAGGAATAAACTAAACAAAATGGAAAAAATATTATTATTGTACCATTTTATTAATTATTATATAAACTTTTATTATAGAGTTGAAAAGGATATTGAAATTAATGGACTGGACATCGCAAAACATGGAGAGCCAGCTTATCCAACCGCTTCATATGGTCACGGATGGGGTAAACTAGATAATAAAGGAAGTGAGTATTTTTGCAGTTTATTTAATATTAATAGGACCTTAAAAATAATAGAATATTTAAAATGATAACAAAATGTATATAGCCTTCATGGCTCAAATGAGATATAGAAGTAGATCACTAATATCAAATAAGCCATTTAGGCATTTGAAAACATAATGCCATCTTAATTGTACGGTCACGTGATTATCGGCGGGCTATGTTCTTATGTTAAAAGACTCATAATTTGTGAAACATGCCGCTCATAGGTTTTTGTGGTGATTCCAAAAAGCTTTGCAAATAATTATCGCTCCCTAATAGGGAGTCCCTATGTATATTTCATCATGAACATTTTTCCCATATTTGAAGTTAGCCAAAAATCATCTTATTAATATCATTTTGACATTTAATTTTGGCAGTCATTACCGACATTTTTTAAATATTGGCAGTCATTTTTGGCAGTGATTCTTTTGCAATCTATTTTGTGGAAAATTGGCAGTGATTTAACTTTCCTGGCAAAAAACGAAATTTTTCAAATATATTCTAAAATCTCAGCAGCATAAGTTTCTTTAACAGTTTTGTGCTGAAACCATTCGTGTTTTGTGAATTTTCTCGCAATCAAATTAAATATTTCTCAAAGCCAGAAATTTATTGAGAATAAGGGAACGTTATTTATATATTTATTTAGGTAAATCGAACTCAACTACTTCTTCTGGTTACGATAGCACAAGAAAAATTGATGAATAAACGATCAAAATTTCTGATTTTCACTGACCATGTGATAATCACCATATTTCACTGCAACCGTTGACATTTTATCTCACTTGAACATTTTTGCAAATGTATATTATTTTATTTTTTAAATAAAAATGTCTGACATGACAAAAAGCTTCAAACAGCGTTCTGATAAATCTTGCAATCTGTCGATATTTCTATACGTGTTCAACGCTGAAGAGTCACTTAAGGGGGTAGCAGCAATGTGGAAGATTGGTACATTTTTTCGGAGTGATTTATGAAAGAAAAATAATGTGAAAAATTTTATTTTAATTTTTTATCTTCAATAAAAGTGTTCATTCTTGCAAACGTTTATATTTTTAATTCCTCAACATACTTAAGTATCTATAAAAATATCAAAAACCACTTTTCATTATAACTCCATTTCCAACTTGACCCAATGTGAGATTTATTTTAGTAGGCAATATTTATAAACTTCAGGCATTTTCGGGTGTTATGCGCTAATTAGTGGGAAAATCATTATCCATATGAAAAAATTATCTTAATATGAAAGTTTTTTTTCTATGAAAAAAGAGAAAAACAGCTTTTTAGGAAAAAAAATTGACCTTCAATTGCGTTTAAATATTAAAAACTTCCTGACTTTGAAAAGAAAAGTAGCTTATAACACCCAAAATTTAATTGAAAATGTTGAAAAATAATATAATTTATATAAATTACGTGCCAAATGGCACAAACCGGTGTCACAAGCAAGTGTTGTAAATTTCATCCGTAGTTCAGAAACGATATTCGATTGACCCTTCCATCGGTTGAAATACGGAAATCAAATAGATATCAGAAAATAACAAAACTGATTTGGCCTGATTTTTTAAGAATAATTCAAAAAAGCATCAATAAAAAATTTTGGACTTGATTTGCGAAAAATTTTCATAATATTTCTAAAAAAGGTCGACAAAAAATGACAAATGAACATGTTATGATTTTTNATTAAACTTTTTTGGATCAATTTATAAAATGTGTTGTTTTTATGAAAAATTTAATATGAAAGTGGTTTTCGTCCATAAGAACAGCTAATATTTAGCCAAAGTTTGGAGATCATTCATATGGCAAAAAAAAATTGAAGGCTTTTTTGCTCGTCGGTGAAAAATTAACGAAAACAGGCTAAATCATTATGGTATTTGAAAATAATCTTCGAAAATTGGCCGTTTTGTCCTTATAGCCAAAGGTTTTTTCAGCATGACATAGTTCCCTAATTCCCCCACCCCGTTTCGGGGCTTATAGATGTTGTCCTTATAGACAACACCGAGAGTATATTCTTATTTGACCCCAATCTGGATGTATTTCGGTGGCTAAAGGTTGGTCATTTAGCGGTCCAAGTCGAAGTTAAAATCAATTGGGCCAAGTCAAAGTGAAAATATCTCCATTCTGTTCTAAAACAATTCTGAACCATTTTGCTTCACTTTCCCGTCGATGCTAAAGGTTCCGGTTTGCTGGAAGTGAAACTGAAATAATGTATCATTAGTTTTTTTTTTCATTTTTCAAAATTGATTTAAATAATTTTCATTCACCCCCAATTGTATGGATGTTTAGGACACGATAATTGGGGGGAAACCCCAAACCCCCTAGTGTGTCATGTGGGCTTCGCCCACGTTAGTGGGGAACCCCTAAACCCCCAAATTGGTATGGATGTTTAGACACGATTATATGGGGGGAAACCCCAAACCCCCCTAAGTGTGTCTTATGTGGGCTTCGCCCACGTTAGGGGAGGACCCCTAAAAACCCCCCAAATTGTATGGATGTTTAAGGACACGATTATGATTGGGGGGAAACCCCCAAACCCCCCTAAGTGTGTTCTATGTGGCTTCGGCATTTTCTAAATCCCACTGGCATTTGCACTTCATCGAAAATGATTCGGTTTGCTGGAAGTGAAACTGAAATATGTATCATTAGTTTTTTTTTTCATTTTTCAATTGATTTTTTAAATAATTTTCATTCAACCCCCCCAAAATTGTATGGATGTTTAGGACACGATTAATGGGGGGGGAAATCCCCGTAATTAAACTCTTATTTAGAAATATAGATATACGACTCGATTTATTTATAACTCTCAAGTGTATAATTTTTCTACAATTTTTCAGTTTTAACTTTGGTTTTTTTAACAGACAAATATTTTTTACAAATAATTTAACCTCTACAGGCTTTATGATGCAAATGGAACTATGTTTTATACGATGATTCTGTCCCCATACGTGGATTTTGTTGGTGTCTGGTATTGTTCACTGTAAACCGGTGGTATCGCTTCTCTGATTGGCTTCAATTGCAATTGGCGCCAGATCGGTAAATTTGAAAATGGTTAAAGAAAATAGCATCCCGGGTCATTCTGTGGCCTTTAGCCGCTCTTTGGGGCTTTTATTTTGTTTCTTGTTTTTTGGCGTTTATGGAGGATCAGAATTGGCCATTGTGAGGTGCTGGACATGGACAAGCTGTAGCGATGTCTTTTTATGAATACCATTTTGGGAGGATCCGGAGAGCCATGTTTGCAATGCTCACCAATTATGTGTATAGCAAGACTAAGAGGTATTATGGGAAATCTTAAATTCTATATTTTTTGGAAATTTGTTAAATCCTCTTTACATTAGACAAAATGATAAATTTTCGATATTTTGAAAAATTTTCTCTGTGTTTAGTTATGGACATTTCATTTGAAACATTATTTCAAATAAAAGATAACTGGAGAAAAAAATTGGTTCATTTTGGTTTAACCACTTCTAAATCCCATAATTTCTATCTCAAAATATTTTTAAAAATTGGTGGATTTTAGTTAAAATACTAGTGATGCTGTGAAGACATTTCTGCTGAAAGTCAGGAAAACGTTCGTCTGATCGCAAAAAATAAAATTTGGATTGCATATTAGGCGGACACAACAGGCTCTGTCTTCATGGACAAAATAGGATTATGACTGTTCACAGCTCAAAAAAAGTTCACAGTTACCAATATATTTTTAAATCAATGTATAAGTCTCCACACGGTTTTCATGAATCTATTATTATGGGGGTCGGTGAATTTTGACAGATTGCACTTTTTCAATTGTTTTTGTTCTTGATGGGAAACTTTTGACACTTCAACATTTTCGAATTAAAAATTTTTCGAACACAAGTTGCCACTTTTTTAACTTACTTTGTATAATCTGAATTTCTTTCAGATGATTATTTTCACTTTATAAATCGTTCTTTTTGAAACACACTAAAAAACGCGGCGTTTTGCTCCATGGTTTCTAATAACAGTAAAATTATTATTTTTGCTCCATGGTTTCTAAATAACAGTAAAATTTATTATTTTTATTTTGTCATTATAAGCCTTAAAATCCGCTTTCGACACCGACTCGGATTTATTAAATTTTACACATTTCTACGTCCAAATCGAAAATTTTATTTTTGAAAAGACGGAAAAAAACGAAAATTATACCACGTTTTTTTCGTTGATTAGAATTAAATAAAATTTGGAAAACAAATAGGCATTTTTGCATAATGTTTGGAGAGTGTTTTCAAAAATTTATCAATTTTGACGAATCGAAAAGTTCAATTCGAACTCAAAATTTATCTTGAAAAGCAGGAATTCGAAAATTCTGTAGTTACAAAACTTGCCTGGAGTATGAAACATTTACTTTGGTGGTATATTGAGAAGAATATATAAACCCAGTAAAAATTTTTTTCATCAAGAGCCCATATCCGTATCTGTCAAAATGCTCCGACCCCCTTAACTATCTAGGGTTTTTCAGTTCCTGTCTTTTCAAAACACAACGACGCTGCGTTGACGCAGTTTGGAGTAATTTGTTTTTTATCTAAGATAGGAATTCGGAAGACGAAAAAAACTGTTCTTTTTTCAAATTTTCGGAATAAAAAATTATAAACCATAAAGATTTTTAGCTCAAATTATAGCTTATTATAACATATTTTGTCTTGTGTTCCAAAATACAACTGCAAGGTCTAGGTTTCATGTAACTTAATTTCTCAGGAGAACGACTATACTGGTCACTATTGATTTGTATCAATGGCACTTTGGCCGGTATGGTTTCAATGTGTGCTGGATGTAACAATCTCCACCAAGGAGCCGCAGTCGGAATCGGTTGCAATGGCTGGGATCACTATCATCTTATCTTCCAATTCTTTGAAACATTTTCAAATTGACGATCCTCTTGACGCCTTCGCCGTACATTATGGAGGTGGTTTAGTCGGTTGTTTGACACTCCCGTTTTTATGCGAAACGGATTGTAAACTCGGTTTTGTGCGGTGATCAAGAAGCGGAATACTTGAGAATTTCCCAACTGGAGAAGGATTTCAATGTGACTATTTTGAATATAAAGTTTTGGCTTGGAATTTGGCTGGTCTTTTGGCGATCACTTTGTGGGCAGGAGGACTTTCGGCCTTGGTGTTTTACAGTTTAAAATCGCTGGCATATTACGGTTAGAAATTGAGAGTATTAAGTTGGTTTTAAGATATGATTCATGTTTCCCCTATTCACACTTACCGGAATATCCGGCCCTACTACTAAAAACACACTACGTTTACTATACAGGGCCGGGATATTCCGGAAAGTGTGAATATGGGATAAGATATATAAATATATTTTCCATTCAAAATAGCATTTGTTTATTGGTTCGGCTGACGTATTCAAAAGTGAAAAATAGCTCCCTGAAAAAAAATTTCGACAGAATGCGTAGATTTTATTTAAAATTTCGATTCACTTCAAAAAATTATGAATTTTTTGTTCAAAGAGGTCGGGCAATTTTGATCGATTATTTCGGTCGTTTAATTGGTCGTTTTTGAGATCTTCCATTTCGCAAGGAGATTTCAATGTTTTATCGGAAAAAACAAACTTGATTTAAAAGTTATAATTTCTCATGAGAAGAAACAAGAAATCTACTTGCTCTGCAAGGAAAGTCGGGTTTGCTTCCTTTTTTGAATTCAGAGCTCTTAACATTATTTAAAAAATATCAGAAAAATATTTTTCTGCTTTTTTATACCATGCTTATTGTTTTTTAACATTTATTTTACAATTAAAAGCCTGTTTATCATTGATTAGGACCTATAGAACTAATTGGTTAATTATAATGGAAACTTTTTGGGAGGAACAAACTAAACAAAATGTAAAAAATATTATTATTGTACCATTTTATTAATTATTATATAAACTTTTATTATAGAGTTGAAAGGATATTGAAATTAATGGACTGGACATCGCAAAACATGGAGAGCCAGCTTATCCAACCGCTTCATATGTCATGGATGGGGTAAACTAGATAATAAAGGAAGTGAGTATTTTGTTGCAGTTTATTTTATGTTAATAGACCTTAAAATAATAGAATATTTTAAAATATAAACAAAAATATTTATACTCATGGCCCAAATGAGATATAGAAGTATATCACTAATATCAAATAAGCCATTTAGGCATTTGAAAACATAATTCATCTTAATTTTACGGTCCCGTGATTATCGGCGGGCTATGTTCTTATGTTAAAAGACTCATAATTTGTTGAAACATGCCGCTCATAGGTTTTTGTGGTATTCCAAAAAGCTTTGCAAATAATTATCGCTCCCTATGTATATTTCATCAAGAACATTTTTCACATATTTGAAGTTAGCCAAAAATCATCTAATTAATATCATTTTGACATTTATTTTAGCAGTCATTACCGGCATTTTTATTAAAATATTGGCAGTCATTTTGGCAGTGAATTTCTTTTGCAATCTATTTTGTGAAAAATTGGCAGTGATTTAACTTTCCTGGCAAAAACAAAAATTTTTCAAATTAATTCTAAAATCTAAGCAGCATAAATTTCCTTTAACAGTTTTGTTCTGAAACCATTCGTGTTTTGTGAATTTCTCGCAATCAAATTAAATATTTCTCAAAGTCAGAATTTATTGAGAATAATTGACGTTATTTATATATTATTTAGGTAAATCGAACTCAACTACTTCTTCTGGTTACGATAGCACGAAAAAAATTGATGAATAAACGATCAAAATTATGATTTTCACTGACCATGTGATAATCACCATATATTTCACTGCAACCGTTGACATTTTATTCTCACTTGAACATTTTTGCAAATGTTTATTATTTTATTTTTTAAATATAAATGTCTGACATGACAAAAAGCATCAAACAGCGTTCTGATAAATCTGCAATCCGTCGATAATTCTATACGTGTTCAACGCTGAAGAGTCACTTAAATGGCTTCATCTCTTGATGCGTGAAATCTACATTTAAGTGCAATCATCTCAATCTTGAATTCAAGCGTGGAATGGGTTGATTTGTGCAGATGACACAGATTATGTAGGGCAGGATCTCACAAATAAATATAATAATCAGATTTTTGACTGATTAATTCAGGGGAAGCTCTAATTTCGCCAAATTCTCAATTCAAAAATCGGAAGAAGTAGTGAACCTGCTGATATGGACCGTTTCACTGGAGGAGCTGGATTTTATGCTAGTCCTCCTTTAGACAATTTGTTTTAGAAGAATGTTGGCATACCCCAAAGTTAGGGTGGCCTTGGTCAAATTTAAAATAAACAGAAAGTTTCAAACATTTGGACAATAATTAAAAAAACTTCGATGCCTATAGAAAAAAATTTTTTTTAATTTTAACTCCGTGTTCAAAATGATTTTTCATTTGGAAATTAGTACAGTGTATATAATATTATTATATATCCTTTTACGAGGAAGATAGATATTTTCTAGTTTGGTCTAGTACATTATGTACGTTAAGTAGTACCAATGTACTAGGACCAAACCAGAAAATATCTATCTTCTTTGTAAAGGGATATGGATTACCGGACCTCAGAGTACAAATCTAAATATTTGAATGAACAAACAACGCAAGATATTATCATCCAATCAAACCTTTGGCCGGAATAGGCGACTCATTGGTAAGGTTGAGTTAGGATCAACCAATCAAATGCTCAGATTTCGAATTTTTCAAATATTTGGGATTTGTACTCTGAGGTCCGGTAATCCATATGTCAATATACTGATATTATTTGACGATTTTTTATTAAAAATATTATTGAAATCTACACGGCGATTTGACCTTTCAGAATTTTGTGCAAATTAAGACTTCAACCAGTTAGAAAGACTACTAGTATTTAGAAAATTAAAATATTAATAACCTTAATGATGTATGTAAAGACCGGCCAAAGGTCTATCTCAGGGTCATCATGTTGCTTCGACGATACTACCGTACGAATCTTTGGGGTCAACTTTCTCATGAAAATATTAGCTGATTATAATTGACGTATGGACCTGGTATTGTACTTAGGATGCGCAGCGGGCAAATTGCTAACTTGTAGACGGTCGATATTAACGAAAAACGGGAAAAAAAATCTAGAGCAGAATTCAAAGGCAAAAAATATGAAAAATTAAAAATCGGATTTTTTACCGGTGATAATACCGGTTATTGGTTTTAATTACCGGTAACACCTAGCACTAAAGTTAGTTAATACGTTTTTCTTGTTCTCCTGAAATTTTGACACCTTATAGTGACAGTGAGAGCTCTGGGAACCTCTGGGAAAATTTTTTTAGAAAATATTCAGAAACTTCCGCCTACGCATTTTATATCCAAATGACCCAATTTTTTATAATTTTTACACATTATATTTTTCAAAAAAAAAATTTTCTTAATAAAGCAAATTTTCTTTTGTACGGTGGTTCTCATAAAAAAATTAATTTATTGTTATAAAAATTGAAATTAGTGCTGAAAATGAGGGTTTTTGAAACTCATTTTCTGACCACTAAATAACCGAAAAAAAAAGTTTTTTGCTCGGAATTGTTTTTTTCGGTGGCGATAATCCCCTCAAGCAAAGAAATGTTTATCAGCAGTTTTAGTTAACTCTTTGGGTTCCCGCTGCGCACCTTAATTATACGGTAATTTTTTTTTTAATTGTATTTTCAAAACAAAAATGGCTTTTTCAGGTAGTTGGTTCAGGTAGTAGGTAGAACTTCCGAGTATAAAAATCGGAAATAAAACCTTATAAATTAATAAAGGCGTGATTTCAGTTGAGCGAAGTAGAAAAGTGATGGGCTGCTGTATAGTTCACTGTGATTGGCTCACTCTGAAATTATAACACTTTTCATTGGTGAGAAAAATTAATTTCTATAAAACGAAAACTATTAACCTTAATACTGGTAAGTTGATTGCAAGATGAAGAAAATTGCGATGTTTCAACCCATTGACCCTAAGATTCATTTGTAATTTTTTGCATCTGACTTTTTGCATCTGAATTTTTTGCACAAGACTTGTTTGCCAATGCATCAGAGAGTTTTTATTGAAATTTTGATTGGGCGTCAAGTTCTGAAATTAAAAATGGCTCAAAGGCCCCGGATAGTTTTTATTTCAGTCATTTTTCATTATCAGCCTACATTTTTGAAATGCTCAGTTTTGAGGGCTCAGTCAAAAGGTATCTCCTTCACCAGTTTGGGAGATACAGTTTTGGCTCAAACTACATCTAAAAGCACAAGACTTGTTTGACAATGCATCAGAGAGTTTTTATTGAAATTTTGATTG
>SCLH01000694.1:275192-300865 GCA_004367855.1 Oikopleura vanhoeffeni | reverse complement strand
GTTTTAGTCCATCTGATGAGATACGTCACACTGTGGCTTTTTTGGTGATCGTCAAACATTATTATCGTCTATGATGGATAAATAACAATAGCGCATAGAATCAGCGCGGAATATAGTTTTGCTTCGAGTGATTTTTTGTCAATCCCGTGATTGATAACCTAAGAAGCATGACAGCATTTGCCCAGGTCCTTGCGTTCTTAGCTTGATATGAAAAAACTGGATTTTTGATTTTTTTTTTAACCTTTCAAATTGCAAATAAAGTTGAGTTGTAGGTAGGTCAATTTTTAGTCAAAATTTGGGAATATTCTCAGTTTTTCGATTTAACCTTGGGGACTTCAATCATTTTGCACTTTTTAAACAAATCAGAAAGTAACAAATGCAGAACGGACATGATTTAGTTTAGGTAAATATTATAAAAACAAATTTGATGAGATTTGGAGAGCTCACTTCCGGTTAAACCGGGGAAGTATTTTACTTCTTTATTTGATTAGGAACTTATACATATCTGGTTAATTTAGGGAAAAAACTCAAAAATTATTTATGATATTTGATAGGTCCTCACCCGTTTGAACGGAAGTAAAACTAAATTCCTTTATTATATGTATTATAATACTTCGGGTAGCTTCGGTGAATAAAACGAAAAAAATATTTGTGATTATTTTTGTGAGTCATCCTCCGGTTAAACCGAGTACAGTTTACCTTTATTATGATTAGTATTATAAATATTGCGTTTGTTTAGGTAAAAAAACTCAAAAAAAATTTGTGATTTTGATGAGTCTTCACTTCCGGTTTGACCGGGAAGTCGCAATACTTGGTCATTCATAGATTTACGTTACTTCCGTCAACCGGAAACGTGATGAGTCATCGAAAAATGCATCACCAAAAAAATTTTTCGTTGATTGTGAATGAATAGCCCCTATTATATATACTGTTATTATAAGCCTTTTAAAATACTTCCGTCAACGGAGATATGACCATGAAACATCATTAAATTTTTCTTCGTAAAATTCTTACCTAAAAGTTGTCCAACTTTATACTTTGGCTCAAAATTTGCGTGAAAATCGTGTATGTTTGCTATAAAATAAGATATTTGAAGTACCCAAGGTAAAATTTATACTAACAATACGTCACAAAAGTTGATTTTATATTTATAGGAAATTTGCAATTTTTTAAGTCATGTTTTTTTCATACGTAGTGCAAATTATGGGCACCCGCCTGCGCATTATTTTTCTTCAACTGGCCAACGGCTGTAAAACTTACCCAACATCCGAGCAGTATTCAATAATCTCAGAAGAAAATTTTTTATTTCGCGAGCTGATTCTTTTGCCGTATTGGATTTTTTTATCATCAAGAAATTTAGTTTACGATTCACTCCAACAAAGCACGCGTGCGCATTGGGTCTAGGACAAATATTCGGTTTCCAATTAGTTCAGCTTAATGCTTTTCGTGTTTGGTTCGGATTAGGGAGTTGATTTATTATGATTTTTCGCCCTATGTTGCTTTCTTCCGAAAATTTTCGGTATCGGAACTGAACATAAAATACAAAATGTGTTAGCCATTTTAGGAAAGTGTTTTTGCATGCCATAAATTTCTAATTTTTAATCTTCAAGTACCATGATTTTAATTTAATATTAAAGTGTATTTAAGCATCGCAATTGTTCGTTGTCGTTCATTACCAATTTTTTACATATACATCGTTTTTGGGGATGCGCAGAACTTATACCAAAACCTTTTTTATTTGAAGGTCACGTAATTGTTTTGGAACTTTGCTGTAATGAAATAAAATCTTAAAACCTTAAAGATGTCTTCATTTTTTTTCAAAAAAAAACGTCTTGGCCATTTATTCTTTAATATACGGTCACGTGTCATTTTTGAGCTTGGTGTATGGAAAAAAATCTTAGATTTTTTTTTGATTACGAGAATGTTTTTTTTGGTGTAACAATAAAATTCGAAAATAAGTAATACGAAAAAAACGCACACGTCAATTATTAAAAAAGTCGATCCATTATTTGTAAATGCTTCATTCATTTATGATTTAGGGGTCCTAAAGTGCGATTAAATGGAATTTGGTCACGCGTGACTAGAAAGTCATTCTGAGAGTTAAGATTCTAGTAGGTTGGAAAAAAAGATATACAGCGTGTAACGTTTTTGCTTATTTTTTCCATTTGCTAAATGATTCCACCGTTTGATTGGTTTAGGGGGTATGCGACTCTGATTTAATAAGGCCTTGAGGCATTAAAAATGCTCCATTGATACAGGGTGATATTAAGTGTCTAAGAAACCCAATCATCAAAAAAAATTCGAAATTTTCGTTGCTCAATTTGACCACTAAAACTTCAAAATATCGACTTGACGTAAGCCAACTTTCTCATCAGTGTTTCACTGGCTTTTTAGGCCTACTTTCGAAAAAACGGCCAACTTTTTTTGGAAAATGACCAAAAAATATTAATTTGAGTTTAAGGGTGGTCATTTACGTATGGTGGTTCCTTGCAGTTTACAGTTATTATGTCATAAAAATCACAACTCAGTCGTTGATTTTTAAAGCACAAGAAACAACCAAATAGAACAAATAATTCGGAAAATTTTTGCGTTTTTTCGATTTTTTTCTAAGTATTTTCTCAAATTATTGTTTCAAAATACGTTGTCCAATGTGTCTTCCACTAACTTCGGAATATTGGGTTTACGTAAGCAACTTCTCTTCAGTGTTTCCTCAGCTTTCTTTTGCGCCTTACTTCGAAAGAATCGAAGCACATGTTTTCTGGAAATTTTTTCACGTGACCTTGAAAATGTCTCATTTTTTTTTTGGGATCGAAATATTGACAAAAACGCTCCTCAAAGTTTCTGTTTGTTTAGAAGCACTTTGCAAAAGTTGAGTAAATTTTGAAATTTACCTGGAGGAATGATTTGCCGATTAACAAAGTCCAAAACCGTATTTGGACCGGTTTTTTTGTACGTATTGCAGATAATAAGCACTTATCCGCAAAAGCGCCCTCCTACAAGTATGTATAAATATACCAGGTTATGCTTAAAATTAGGTTATACAATATACCTCAGAGATAGGAATTTCCGTGGGTTTGGCTTACGGTGCTCGTTGCGGCTTATTGTGTTGAGGCTAGTTCTACAAACGGGTAACTAATTATATGCCTCAAGGCCCGTTTCGCTATATTGTTATCGAGAATATGTCAAATTAGGACACCATAGCCCTAAGCTGGAATTGCAAAAAGCCCGACGTGGTCCCTCAATTGTTTCGTAGGAAGATTGTCACAATTTGAGCTTTTGCAAATATATCTAGAAGGAGATAAAATTTTGGAGCGAATTGTGGAAAAATCGTAGTTTATTTGGCGTTCTGAATTGTCGTCGCCGGATCAAAAAAAGCTCGCCGATCAAGATTGACATCCTGACCGTTACGTGATCTTGTGAAATTTGAGCTCATTTGATTTTACATATGGGAGGAGATGTTTTGAGTTTGGAAAGGTCACCTTGTTACGATATAGTACCTATTGTGTTAACGGTCAAAAGATAATTTGTGGATGTACTTTTCGCAGATTAGAAGATCTACAAATTGCCATTTCCGTTTTATATGAACTGTTGTTTTCGTATGATTTCACCGAAAAAATGTCAAATCAGAGTCGCATACCCCCTTAACGACCAAAATTGATCGTTCTCATTGGCGGATAGCACATTATGCAAATTGGAAACAAAAAGCAAAACCGTTACATGCTGTAGTTAAACTTCGTTTGGGTCCTAGTTCGGGTGAATACCACAGGTATAAATAATGGATCCCAGTCATAAAAAGTATTGATCTACTCGGCGCAGATATTATCGGTGCAGATAGATTTTAGAGAATTACAATTTTCGTTGTCTACGGTTTTTTTCTTAATTTTTGAGATGTAGAATTATTTTAAAACTATTTTAAAGCTGTTTCCGTTGCACGGTTTTTTGATATAAAAGCTGCAGATTTATCTTAAGAAATTTATTGTATTTTGTCAAATTTATTTTTTAGCTAAAATTCCTAAAATGTTGTCTGCTTTCGTTTGATACCCAGTTTAGGTGACTTCCGGTCATTTGAAATTTTCGGATTTTGGTGAAAAATTATCGAAAATACCCTTTTTGGATTTTCTGCAAAAAATATGCAGAATTGCTACACTGGATTTGTACATCCCCTCTAGCTTCTATTTTAGTCATAACGAGCAACACCCTAATTCACTCAATAACTCTAGCATTCGCATCTGCATTCGTTTCAGACGAAATGCATCGAAAAAGCTACCAGATGCCTTTATGCCCAGATGATTCAATAATTTATTCAATTTATCTTATTTTTTGAATATTAATTATTTGGCATCTGTTCAAATGTCGACGAACTAAACTTAATTATTGGTGAAATAACTAAGGAATCTTAAACTTCGTGTAATATATTCAACAATGTATATTTTATAAACAGTATATCGAAAATCTCTCCTACTGCGCCTTTTACACCAGTAGACGTAAGTGAGCAATGAAACAGCGGATTCTTGAATTAAGTCGACAATCGAGGTATTCTGATTGACCACTGGCTCCATAGTTACGCCTACTGGTGAAAAGGCGCAGTAGGGAGGATTTCGATATATAGGATTACCGACCTAGACGTACAAATTCTAATATTGAAAATGCGAAAATCTGAGCATTTTGATTGTTTGTCCTTTCTCAACCTGACGCATGAAAACGGCCTATCCTGAAATCAACGTTTTGATTGGGTGCTAATATCTTGCGTTGTTTTTATCATTCAATTATTTCACCCACAATCCATTTAGGATTTGTACTCTGAGGTCCGGTAATCCATATCTTTCCAATTACATATAAATTATATGTTTAACATATTTTGTAATAATTGGAAAGCTTTTTCCTTAAATTGGTCATTTATTTAATAATACATTTTATTAGGGGCTTTATTTATTTCATAAAATTAAATATGGACGGATATCATACGGTATAATTTATACGTTATGCATCCATATTTTATCTAATTAGAATTAATAAAGTCCCCTTATAAATGACAAATGTGGATCAAATCGTGTAAATATCACTTCCGGTCCCGGAAGTTCTACTTTACGAGTCAATTCGATCAAATGGTACACGGTGCTTCAATTTTCAAATCCTCATTTAAAAAGTGGTTAAGGTACAGTATAGTCTGTTAATAGGCCTTAGTCCCGCGTCAAAATTTTTTGTTATATCTGAGATTGGTATCTCGAAGCCTCTACTTTCGTGTTTGCATTTGAACTTATTTTCGAAGGTCTTGACTAGAATCTAACCTGCTAATACCTGCAAATAATGACAAGAGGGGTAATTGTAAATGACCTAATTTATTGTAATGGTGCAGAGTATTGTTGTCTAATGTTGCCCTTATCTCTTGCTTGTTGCTTGCAAAACTCTTTACTTTCAAAAAGGGGTAACTAATTTTTTATTTGTTTGGGACAGTTTTTCTAAAGAAACCTAAGCCCCGCTTTAGATTCTTCGGCAGCTTATGTACTCCCCAAAAGGGAAATGCATAAGCCACCAAAAAGGCTAAAGGGGGGGAAAACCGGGAGAAACGCCGACCCGCCAGTTGCCTGAGAGACCCTTAGGACTCTCCGACAACTGTCGGGCCGATCTTTCTCCCACACTACTCCCCGTCCTAGGTTTTTAGGCGGAGAGAGAAAATAGAATATGAGTACACAGGCAGTTTACACAAAGGTAAAGATTGATGAGTTAGCACAAATAATTTTTTTCGGCTCAAACCTCCATGTTTATACTACTAGAGTCGGAGTCCCCCTCTCCGTCACTCGAGTCCTCCTCACCCGCGAGATATGCGTCGTCGAGCCCGACGACATCTAGGGATGGGAGGTGGGAGTAACGGACAGGGGTCCCTGGGGGACTGGACTGGACATGAACTGGATGGGGCTTGTGGTGAAGCCCCGGTCCGATCCCTGTCCCTTCCCCATCGTTTGTGTGCTCCATTCGCTAGAGGAGGTGGATTCTATTGAATCCACATTAAAATCTTCGTCGTCGTTGGTCTCCTCCGCACAGGAGGTTAGACTAGGACTAAATTTAATTTTATATGATATAAAAGTTAATTATGTTCCGGAAAAAAAAATATTTTTTAAGGGATTGACCTAAGTGGACCTAAGTGGATCTTGAAAATGAGGATTATCTCGATAGCGCGTGTTCGAATCCCATTAAGTTTTTTTTNTCGGTGGCTTATGTACTCCCCAAAAGGGAAATGCATAAGCCACCAAAAAGGCTAAAGGGGGGGAAAACCGGGAAAAACGCCGACCCGCCAGTTGCCTGAGAGACCCTTAGGACTCTCCGACAACTGTCGGGCCGATCTTTCTCCCACACTACTCCCCGTCCTAGGTTTTCAGGCGGAGAGAGAAAATGGAATCGTAAGTGGAAAAACGTCCACAGGCAGTTTACACAAAATAAAGATTGATGAGTGTTAGCACAATAAATTTTCAGCTCAAACCTCATAGTCCATGCTAGAGTCGGAGTCCCCCTCTTCGTCACTCGAGTCCTCCTCATCCACGAGATATGCGTCATCGAGTCCGACGACATCTAGGGATGGGAGATGGGAGTAACGGACAGGGTTCCCTGGGGGACTGGACATGAATCGGATGGGGCTTGTGGTGAAGCCCCGGTCCGATCCCTGTCCCTTCCACACCGTTTGTGTGCTCCATTCGCTAGAGGAGGTGGATTCCATGGATCCACATTAAAATCTTCGTCGTCGTTGGTCTCCTCCGCACAGGAGGTTAAACTAGGACTAAATTTAATCCCACTTCAGACACCAAAATGTTGTCTAATGTTGCCCTTATCTCTTGCTTGTTGCTTGGATACACCTATGGAGTATGCACAGTATGCAATGTAGTATGCACAGTGTACGCAGTATACAGAGTATCCCTAGTATACAGAGTATCCTTAGTATACAGAGTATCCTTAGTATGCAGAGAATACTACTTAGCATGCACATATGAATTGGGTGCTACGTTGCAAAACTAACTTTACTTTAAAAAAGGCTAACGAATTTTAATTTGTTTGGGGCAGTTTTTTCTAAAGAAACCTAAGCCCCGCTTTAGATTCTTCGGTGGCTTATGTACTCCCCAAAGGGAAATGCATAAGCCACCAAAAAGGCTAAAGGGAGGGAAAACCGGGAGAAACGTCGACCCGCTAGTTGCCTGAGAGACCCTTAGGACTCTCCGACAACTGTCGGGCCGATCTTTCTCCCACAAAGTACATGTTATAAAATGAGCATCAAAATTATTATCTAAAGAACATATTAAAAAAATAAACATCCAAACTTTTATTTGCTATTTATTTCGGAAAAAGACAAGATTCTGATTGATAAATAGGTATTCAATTAGAATTATTATACAGATAAATCTGCGGCATATCCTTTTCTCAACCTCTGTCCATCTTAGAAATGCTTACTATCTTATCTTGGAATAATATATGCGACATTGTTGACATGCGTCAGTATGAACAACAATGTCTCATAATATATTCTCTATTCTTTTATAAGGTGAGATTCAGGATAATAAATTAGAGTCCTCAGTGGGTCTCACAGGTAGATACATTGCCAATGTTATTTCGGTTGGTACCCTTTAAAAGGGAGAATATTGAGAATTTAATGTCTCGGCGCTCAGTCTCAGTCAGTGTCGGATGGAAATTCCGAGACTGATAAGACATGTGCAGAGGAGCGAGACAAAAACAACCCCACTCTTCTACTCATACACATAGTCGGACGAAAAAGAAATATTATAAAAAGCCGAAAAAATGAGCGAAAATGAGCAATTTGATTTTTTTTTCGATAATTTATTAATGGAAAACCGTTAACTCCCTCACACCCTTTGACTATCTAAAGGCAAAAAATGGCTACCACCTGTTTACCATAAATAAAGTTCTATAAATTATGGACCGTAATATTAAAGTATAATAGTAAAAACTATTTCACGTTTGGTGCAGACGCCAATATTAAATTTATGCCATTTTTAATGTTTGAAAAATAAACAGCTACGCATTCTAACCAAAGTGTAATAAAAGTATATCGCGAGTCCGAATCCCCTTTAATGTTGTCTTAGGACCCTCTTGGGTATAATAATAGGTGAGGGTGCTTGATATTGGGGGCTCCAAAGTTGATTTGATGCGTAATCACTAAGGCAAGCACTTTAAAAAAAACCTTAATGGGATTCGAACACGCGCTATCAAGATAATCCTAATTTTCAAGATCCCACTTAGGTCAATCCCTTAAAAATTATTTTTTTTCCGGAGCGATAAACTTTTATATCATATAAAAATTTTTTTTTTAGTCCTAGTCTAACCTCATGTGCTGACGACGACGACGAGTTTTCATGTGAATTCAATAGAATCCACCTCATCAACCGAATGGAGCACACAAAACAATGGGGGAAGGGACAGGGATCGACGGACCGGGGCTCACCTCAAGCCCCATCCATTCATGCCCAGTCCCCCAGGGACCCCTGTTGTTACTCCGACCTTCCACCACTAGAGGTCGTCGGCTCGACGACGCATATCTAGCAGATATGGAGACTCGAGTGACGGAGAGGGGGACTCAACTCCAGTAGGCATAACTATGGAGGTATTGCAGCAAAAAAAAATTATATTTGTGCTAAAATTAAATTACCTTGTGCCTGTGTACTCCTATTTCCTTTCTCTCTCCGCCTAAAAACCTAGGACGGAGCTAGTGTGGGAGAAAGAGGCCCGACAGTTGTCGGAGAGTCCTAAGGTCTCTCAGGCAAACTGCGCGGGTCGGCCGTTTCTCCCGTTTTCCCCCTTTAGCCTTTTTGGTGGCTTATGGCATTTCCCTTTTGGGAGTACATAAGCCACCGAAGAATCTAAAAGCGGGGCTTCGGTTTTCTTAGAAAAACTGTCCCGAAATAAAAGATTAGTTACCCCCTTTTTGATAGTAAAGAGTTTTCGAAAGCAAACAGCAAAGGACAGGGCAAGCTTTACCAACAATAGCCTATTCCTGTCTCCTAGCTACCGCTTTCCCCTATGAGCAGTGGGAGACGGTAAGCAATGAGAAGCATAGGTTTTAATTTTCGTTATAAAATCTTGCCAATTTTATAATTGTCAACACAGACCGATGATTTTCGAAATTTCATTCTTGATAATAAATTCCGCAGTCCTTCATAGTTAAGCATGGTAATCTTTGGTTTGAAGAAGATCATCTGTCGCTAACTGCCATTTCCCGCTACGCAAATCTCCTCAGCCACCACCCATAAAGTTCAACCAACCGATCGCGCCGGCCCCTTACAGCAATTCGTCACCAACTTTTTATCATAATGCACTCAGGAAAACACCTGGCAAAAACGCATAAAACGAAACACCATAACGCATTATGTATATAGAATCCGTATTTGTCGGTCGTATTGATCAAGACGGACGTGTGCATTAAATGAGAAATTTACAAAACTATTCAGACTGTTCAAATTTCGAGGAGTAAATTTTTACAAAATATTTATGTAAAATTTGTCTTTGAGGGACGATCAACTCTTATTCGAGCCGAAATATGAAAAGATGCTTTGCGCAGTGTACACCACAAACGCAAACGTCCTGACAACAAACGTCCTGACAGTTTCTCAAACGTCCTGACAAAAATTTCAATTTTATACTTTTACCAAAACGTCCTGAACACTTTTCGATTTTTGTATGAAAATATTTTTGGAAAAAACACTGTGATTTTTTAAATGAAGTGGTTTTATTAGTGTAATTCAGGTACATATGTTAATTTGGATACCTCTTAAATTTTCCCGGAACATTTCAAACTCCAATGCGCGTTTGGATAAAAAAGGAATGGCATTTTTAAAAAAAGAATTATTTTATTTTTCTCGAGCGGTCCCCTTAAATCAAGTGTTTCTTGGCGCAATTTAATTGTTTGCTTGTAACTCCCACAATTTCAAAAAGTAACCCCAAAGTTCGACGAAGTTGGTCTGGCGGCGAAAGAAATATTTAGAAATCATGGCCAATGCGAGTATGGATTGAACAGTGGATGCCTATTTTTTAAAATCTTTGGTTTGTATTCCCAAAGTTGACATCTGGTTCTGTCCATAAGATACATTTCAAAATGCCAGAAAAACATGTTTTTACAGGATTGAGACTCCTTCAGGTACTTTTTTCGAACGCACTCACCCTGATAAGGCTTTAGAAGTATTTACAGTATGTTAAGGTTTTTTGTTCCTTTTTTTCCAATGTTGCATACCTTGCTATCCGCCAATGAGAAACGTATCAATTGTGGAAATACCTACGTACTTTTTCAGATTAAACCAATCAAAACGGTGGAAATTCAGATTATTCAAATGGAAAAAAAGGTGAGCAAAAACCTTAACATACTGTATAAAAACCGCGAAACGGGTTCAAAGTCGTAAAAGCCACAAATGCGGTTCTTCTGAGAGATAGAAAAAAATATGGTCTTCTAAGGAGGTCAAAGTGGATAGTAAGCTCGTTTCCCGAAATTAAGTATCCTACTAGTGTTAAAAAAAACGCGCCAAAGTATTATTCCTTTAACATTTTGGAAACTTTATGATTTCTTCTGAGAGCGTCAAAATGATAGTTTTAAGCTAGCCTTATTTTGAGTCTACTGTAGTAATAACTTTCTTCAAAATATAAAATAGAATAACAGTTATTCGCCGACCATGTTGAACAATACATGAAATCACAATCGACATTAGTAAATGATCAGACGCCTTAACGTTAAAATCTGCAGAAAAACAATTCTTGTTATATAAAACAACTTTCAATAAGAATCAGTTAACTACGGTCAATGTCTACTATTTAAAATGAAGTTATGTTTACTGGCCGGGGCAAGCATGCTTTGGGCGCAAGTGTTGAGTGAATTTAAAGAGTGTTTGATTGAACTATGTGAGGGCCCCTCACTGAGGGAGAACCCCAAAGCCCTCTAGGTGTGTTAGATTGGGCTACGCCCACGTACAGGGAGACCCCCTCAAACCCCCCAATTGTATGTTTGTTTAAGGAGGTTCCATTATATGTTGGGGCGAAATATGTAGGAGGACACCCCCTAAGTCCGCCCCTAAAAATAAGTCAAAAAAAATTCCCGAATGCAGACCAGTGTTTCCAACTATTTTAACGAAAACTGATAATTAAAAACAATTTCAGTAATCTAAGAAAAAAATAAAAAAAATCTCATAATCACTAGATATTTGGAGGCTCAGTTTGAGCATCAAGAACTCAAGTCGGATAAAGTCGTTTTCGAAAGCAGTATTATATAAAAAAAGTGGTTTGTCTAAAAAATGGCAAAAACGACCAGAGGACCCGCGTAAATTGATAAATGGTCATATTTAAAAAGGGGGATCCAACTAGGCCTCTACTTACGCGTTTGCTAGAACTAGGAATCTGAAGTCATCCGATTTAATGAAGATCGTTCGAAAAATTATGTTGGCGTAGCTACTGGACCAGATAATATAACAAAAATCACAAGGGTCAAATTTAAAACAACTCTTCGGTATTCACAAATTGAAAAACTGGAGTCGGTGTCTAGTTACCCATTTGGGTACGCTAATACACGCCGTCTTGTCCGTACCAAAATTGGTCCTGCATTATTTGTTTCTATGCAGATCAATTTGGGTACGGAAAGCACGGCCGTGCTTAGCGTACCCAAATTGGTCTGAATTCGCAAAATATGGTTGTGACAAAACGCAACCGTCATTGTATGCGTATTAGGGTGGTTTGACGAAATTCCACCATTGCATGGAGCACAGTGCATAGACCGCATAAGTAGGGTCAGTACCGGGAGGACTTATGTGCAAAAACGAAACCCTCAGGACGGATTCTTTGAGTTAATGGGTTAAACTTCCTGAAAATAAGAATGATACCGAACGTAAAAAAAAATTTGGAGCCTCCAAGTGGTCACAATTTGAGTATGGAAAAACAACCTTTCGCGGCTCTGAAAGGCGCTATAAAGGTTCATTTATTATTGATTTTTTGTTTATTATACCGATCGCGTCACAAAAACTCAAAGATCCGTACTGAGGGGTTTCGTTTTGCAGATAAGTCTCCCTGTACTGACCCTACTTAATGCGGCATTAGTTATGCTATCACGTGCTCCAGTGCAGTCGGTGTGAAATTCCTCAACCACCCGTAATGACGCATTACCATGAGCGTTAGCGTTTTCACAAACATATTTTCGATTTCAGACAATTTGGGTTACGCTAAGCACCGCCGTGCTTTCCTACCCACCCTTAACAAAGATAGGGAAGACCAAAAAAAGTCGATTGGCCAAATTTGGGTACGGAAAGCACCCGCTCCCAAAAACGACCTGATTATTTGTGTAGTTTACCCAAGGCAACCGTGCAACAAAATGTGTTGAAAATATTAACTTTGGCGCACCTGGTGATCGAAATTTCAAGTGAACCTAAGTTTGATTACAAGCAGTACTCCCTTTAAACACCTTTTGGGTGATTTGAAAGATGTAGGTTGGAGCCAATCCTAAACACTCCTGAGACCCTTTCTAAGCCAATCATGAGGCCGCTTTCTCTTCTTTCCAGACCTACAGATGTCTATCAAATCACCAAAAGGTGTTAAAGGGAAGCCCCTATTCACACTTTTGTGAATATTCCCGGCCCTACTACTAACAAACACACTACGTTTCCTAATCACCGCCGGATATCACAAAAGTTGTGAATAAGGATATTTTCATTTTTAAAAGATTCTGAAATTCAACGACTATTCAAAAAAATCACGTTTTTTGACAATTCAGAAACAACAATTTCAATAAAGAATCCCCGTCCGAGAAGATACAATTGGTTTGCATCGGATTTCTCGCTATGAATTGTTCATAGTATTCAATCTCATTTTTTTGTATTATTTTAGCTTCGTGTGATAATAACCCTTGGCCACAATAACTGGCGAGATGTGTTCAATTAGACCAATCCCCGTAACAATCCCTTCTTTGCTGAAAACTTGTGGATTACCAATGTAAAAATTTATTAGCAGGAAAGGGCTGACAGATTTGATGAACCAATATGCTTGGATTAAAAAAGGTTGGGTTGCGAGTAAAAGCAAAAAAAATATTTTATATGTTTTGTCGAAGTAATATAATTATTTTAGAAAAATATGATATTGATGTAAATTCGAGCAAATTTAGAAAAAAACTAAATTCGATAATTTTATGAAAATTTCGAAAAAATTTGATGAAAATTAGTCGAGAAAATCGGACAAAACGAATATCTTTTCTTCCCAAAAAGCCAATTTCAAAACTTATTCTGAAACTTAGAATTTTTATTTTCAAAAATGATGTGTAACAACGAAAAAATTTGATTTGCAAAGAAGAATGATCATTTTTTTTTAAATAAAATTCATCTTGATTTTCAAAAAATAGAAAGTTTCGATTTTATAGCCTTCTACTATTTTGGTCTACTACTGCCAACCCAAACAATTGTTTGACCACATTCATTTTTTTGTCCGTCAACCCTTATGAAGGAAATTACTTTCCTCGGCCAAAAATTGTCAGTAAATGAAAGTACATTTACAATGTGATACGATAGAATTCGGAATATATGTCAATCAAGATTCGATCACGCATCATCAAAGCAACCACTGTCAAAGTGGTCAAGACTTCTTTATTGCAAACCACAAGGTATTTCATCGATATTTTTTGCAATTTTACAATAATGTGTTTGTTTGAAAATATGGAAATAAGTTTGGAACGTATTATTGTGGTCCAGGTATCTGAAACCAAAATTAGTTGATAATGCTCGGTATTGCACTACCTTTTATCGATTACGGCATATTCGCATACGGAAAACCCCTGGAAAACTATTAGCTAAGCGTTTTTTCATCGAATACTTAAGACCAGACTTTAAATGATCAGAGGATATAACTGTTTTGCACTATTTAATTGGCATTTTTTAAATTCCCAATCAACCCACATTTTTGTTTTCGTTGATCAGACTAGTTCACTTGTCCGTCTTTTCAATATTGTCATATCTGAAACCACGATTAGGAGATTATTTGGAAACTCAGCCCAGTTATTTTTCGAAACTGAAATATAATTAATCCTGAAAAGGCTAAATAAAAGCGAAACGTTCGATTTGAATAAATTTTTGATAAAATTACTATTTTTAGGCTCGAGTACAAAACTCGTAGCACATTTCAATAACAGTGGTATACACTTGGCGGTTACTACGGGTAATACAAAACGTTAAAGCACATTTTGCGTGATGTACAGGTGTAGTACCGCCGTTGTAAGTTAAAAACGAAAAGCAGTGAATGCGAAAATTCTAGTAACTGAAACGTTGTAGTTACTATTGAAACATGCTGTTTACAAATTGTTCATACTACATCCGGTACAAAAAATAATCTACATTCTGCTTTACAATCTTAGGAGATTATCCACCAGGTTTAAAATAAAATAAAGGTCCGGTGAACTTAGACAAATTCTGGCAATTTTGTTTGTTAAATAACCTGAATAAAATTATATGAATAATACAGCGGATATTTGAGTCTTGAAGTTTTCAGAAAGCATCAGATGAACCGTTCGGCTGTTATCGGTTTTCAGCATTTGAAAGCTTATGAATCATTAAGCCTATATAGTTATGAAAAAATGAAAAAAGTACATGTTGTTCAGAATTTTTTCAAAAAATGTTTTACAATGTTTCTCTAAAATTTTTCGATACAAATATGCTTCTGGTTGGCTTAAAGTTCTACTACTGGAGATTTTGCATTCAGCAATCATAAAAGACATGGAAAGTCGCTTAATATGATTAAGCCAAATTTTTGATATGATTTGGCCTTTGAAAAACAGCTTACCCGATTGAGTTCTGAGATGGCTCAAAACTGAGAAACAATAATTTAGAGAAATATAAAACTAAATATATCTGAATCCGGACCATTGTTTCAAATTTTTTTGGTCAAAACTGATAATTTAAACAATTTCCAGTTATTTGCAAAAAAAATGGTCTGATTTTTCATTTCATTATGCGCTTAGCTTTGCTGCTCGTTATCTAGCGCATTTCTATTACAAAAAGTATAAAGCGATATATTAATACTATTATTATTATATACTATATATAGTATTATCATATTATTTTGTGTTTTAATATGTATATATCTCGCAAAATCAAAAAAAAGGTACTTCTTGCACTAATATTGTCTGGAAAACCTCTTATAATTAATCTGTTTAGATGAAGCTGTGATTCATAAAAATGGGCGATTGGTGGTTTTGGAATCTTACAAAAAAAGATTTTGCGAAAATGTGGAATAGAGTGGAGAATAGAAAATGGGAGAACTTTCCGTAGAAAATACTCTTATTTACTCCGAACCAACTGTTGGTGGCTCTAATTGAACCACTTTTTGTTTCAAATGTAAGAACTTATAAATTTAATCATTTTTTTTAATTTAGCGCCAAATATTTTTGTCTGGCTTTACCTAACAACATTTGCGTATTTAATATGATTTAGCGAACGAAATCGAATTACATGGGTGACTGGTTACAGCACTTTACAGCTTTTGCAGGAAATGTGTAGTAATTCTTATTGTAGCCATATGCTTCACTGGAAATGTCGCTATCAAGTGTTTCTGTAAATTACGCACAAATGGTTCCAGTACACATCACCAGCAACGCCTATTTCTGAAGTATTCATATTTTCCAAAAAATTTATTCCATAACAATTTTTGAAATTACATTCCGCCGCAAAAAAACCGTTTCGCTGAACGTTGATTGGCTAATACGAGGTAGCACATTTCAATGGGGGGATATTTGCGAGCGATTATCCCGTTGGTCACACTTTGTAAATATACCACGTCCCGTGATTAGCAAACGTAAGGTGGTTTTAAGAAGTAGGAACAGGATATTTACAAAAAGTGTGATAAAGAGATATATTTTCATTGTTTTAACTGTACGCTCCTCGTGATGAATAACGCACATTAGTAGATCCTGAGTGGGCTAACCGGTTTCAGAGTGTACGAGTTAAAAAGATTTTGAAGATTTTTATTTATTTTAAATCCAACTTTTACGTTATTATAAATACAGTATCTCAGGACTTTAGGATAATGATTTTCTCGGAACTTGGAATTCTTCAATCATCGTGAGTTAGTAAAATTAATGCGAGTATCCCAACAAGGGCCATGATCTAGGTCAGACCGGGGAAGATTATCTGCAAAACGAAACCCCCTCAGCACTAATTCTTTGAGTTTATATGCGGTCTGAAACTTTCTCAAAACTTTAGCTATACCAGACAAAATTTGGTTTAAAGATTTTCAAAAAAAAAATTTCGAAAAGAATTTTTTCGTCCATTTCGAAGGAATTTTTGATGGAAATGCGTAGGCGAACGACCGGAAACTCAAATTATGTTAAGCTAAACATTTCTTTTGCCGCAGAATTTTTTGTTCTTTTTCGACGTAAAATTTTATTTGCTATCCGAAAATAAGCCAGTATTTTAGGATTAAGCAGGCATGAGCAACCAACTTCAATAGTCAATTTAGGAGCATAAAAATGGCTATTTTTAGCCAAATAAAAAAATTTCGAAAATGTTTTTCTCTATTTTCATAAAATTCTCCTTAAAATTCTGCACCAGTCACCGATCACAAATCGTCAATAAACTACTTAATTTCAAAGTCGATTTACGCCCGGTACTGACCCTAGCCATATCCCTTTAACAAATTAATGTGAATCTAGGAATGTGCGGGTATAAGGGTTTAAAAGTGTTAAAAAGTGTTAAAAGTGCCTCAGGAGTGACCCTCCTAACCTTACTCAACCGGCACATTCCTAGATTCAACGATAAATGTGTTAAAGGGATACCTCGAGACGCAGATATACAAACAATTACAAACAATATCTTACAACAATTTTCAAAAAAAAAAATCCCCGAATTTGCCAGAAAATTTATAATTTTTTTGGAGTAAATAACTGTAGTGAGGGAAATCAGACATTGAATCTGATCAATTTTATCATCATTTTTAATTTTTTAAAGCCAATGGACAAAAAATCAATTTTAAATTTCATTTTATCAAAATTTTTTTGGGTTCTTTCAAAGTAAAACTGTGAGCGCGTCTGGAATATAAATTTATGTCAAATTGAAAAATTGTCAATGAGAATGTTTGTAACATTCTGATATAACAGTTATGTCAGAAATTAGCTAGGCCAAATTTCAGCTCAAGCTTCACACCTATCATACACATGATGATTTACTCCGTTTCATAATCTTGTGATGATTTTGTTTCATCCCATACATTATGCAACAAACTGTAAGGTTAGTTTTAAGCTCCAACTTTTGCATCACGACAAAGCGATATCTGGAGTCGGATTATTCCCGTCGGAGAATTATGCGTGGTTAAAGCAAAACCGGTGTGGGATAATTGCATCTGTTACCGGACAAGATTTGCTATTCATTTTAAAAGAATGTTTGTGACAAAGGCCAAGATTAAAAATTCGAATTTATATGAAAAGTTTGGATATTATTGAAAGAAAATTGCCCGCAGTTTCAGATTTGTGCAATATTGTTTCAGTTGGAAAACATGGCGGAATTTTCAACTTACACCTTTTCAAGGCAAAGATTATCAATTTAAAGATTTATTCCGCGTTTTTAAATCAGATTTGGGTTAGCCAAGCCAACAAAATGGTGTGACTTGAACATATTTGAGTTTTAGAATTCGATTGTAGTTTGTAAAACTTTCAGGAAATGATCCTATCAAAAACCTGAGGGAGATAAATTTGGACTGTCAAATTCAATACCCATTTTTGGAACTGGAAAAAATTTTTCTATTTCAAATCGTCGAAGGCAAATTACCCCATTATACAGTTGGACAATGTCGTCGAATGTTTTATTCTGCCTAAAACATTGGTTGCGATATTTGGCCCACTTCGGCGATATCGGGACAAAAAACTCAAAGGGGGAACGTTACAAATGACGTTTATAATTAAAACAGTTTCCAATTTTATAAAAAAGTTCAACATAGTTCGAATAAATTGAATTATAAAATGCATAGAATTAACATTACTTCATCGAACGCATCAAACAAAAGAATTTAAAACGTAGAATATGAAGATTTGATCTTGCAAATGATTGTCATTCCTGACGCACTTTAAAGCAAATTTAATATTAAATAAATACTAATACATACATGGGCGTTTTTCGGACCAAGTTGAAACGGCGGATATGGGCACTGCGCAAGTATTTTGGATGAAAATTGTGAAATAGTTGAGATTTGTAGGTGGATATCAAGCGATATACCTTGGACCTTCTTTTAAATCGTAACGTCATAATTTCTCCCATTTTGTGGAAAATAGTGTCTCGGAAATAAAGCTCTGATTAATTTTCAACAACATCTATTTTTATGGAACTGCAGTCTAATCTGAAAAACTTGACTGAGAAACTGAAATTATGAGCGTTAAAGATTGAAATGAACGTCCAAAGTAGTAATCTTGAATCCTGACAGGATAATCCTGTTCTGAGTGAACAATCTCCAAACGAGAAAGATGTCAGTGTGGTGCATTGATAGCGAATTTTTGAAACGACGTTTTGACTGTACAGGCCGCTGTCAGCCAATCAGAGACGCGATTTTCCAGTCTAGTACATGCTGGGAAAAAAAATTTCGTTAAAATTGTGGTTATTTTTTCCCTTTGAACAAGGCCTACCTAGTATATGCCTTATTCACACTTTTGTAATATCCCCGCAACTACTACTTAAAAACACACTACGTTGCCTGAGATCAGGGCCGGAAAATTTCACATAAGTTGTGAATAGGGAATGTAGGCCTACCTGAATAATATCCTAATTATGTTAATAATCTTACATAGTGGGCTGGAGTATTTGATTAAGTGTAGTCGTATTTTGCAAAACGTTGATTGTGCAGTGGAGATAATTGTTCATTTTCTCGGAACTGTAAACACTCGTCGTCGTCGATTCAGCCCGTCGACAAAAGCAGCAACTACAAATGCTGGATTTACAACGGACCACTTTATGTTTTTGATGTTGAACAAGAAAGGATCCATGCTTTGGAGAAAGAAGATTAACAAAAATTAATAAAAAATATAAACTGATTTCAAAATAGATTTTTACGATGTTCGAATAAAATTAAATAAAAATTAAGACGTAGTTGATAAAGAGATAAAAAAACGTCTAATTTTTACTTAAATAACCACTGACTGGGCCACTGAATTTTTAATGAATAATGATTTACTTATTTGTTACCCACTGTATTTGCATGTTTGAATTGCCTCCCGTAGATGGTAACCAAGTTCCACAAAAAAATCTGGAATCATATCTTTCGACAAGTGGTGGCATATACTCACTCGCCAAATAATATTGCAACCCAGTTGCGCTGATTGGCTCAAAAATTCAAAAACCCTTCATAATTTTAATGTTTCGATCTTTGAGATAATACAGCTTATTTGTAAATTTCGATTTTGTTTTTATATTAAAAAAGCGATTTTATGCTTATTAAAAGAACATAATTTAAAATCGAGAAGGGTGTTAGATACGAAAACATAGATTAATTACGATTTATGACTTGGCCGCAGGAGCCAACCCCTACAGTTAATAATCAGTGATGCTTAGTAGCGAATTTAATCAATACAAAATGGTTAATTTAAAATAATAATAACTTGCAAATTGATTGGAGCATAAAATGTCCAAATATAGGAGAAGCAAACTCTTGTGTTCTTTTAACGACAGGAAGACTTACTGTAGGGAAGAGGTGAATCTTGGCGAAGCTTAATTACATGTCTAGAATCAAGACCAAATCGTAGGGGCAACTTTTGCTCACACAACACTTCACTTTTATTGTCAAGTTCGACGTAAAAATTATCTGGTAGTTTTAATGCGTTGGGTCGAAAAATAATAAGAAAAAGTTTTTGAGGAGTGAGCAATTTTTACCATTATTTCAAATCTTTACGTAGGTCGCTAGTAGCGACTCGCTACAGTCCTTGCGTCAACCCAAAGAAATTTAATTCAAATTTTTGTCTTTCGAAAATATAGTCATTTAAAATATGCTTTCCTTATGACTGGCGCTTTCATGAGCGGTTATCGCCGATAACTTATCGGTACTTTGAAAACCTCCGAATTTACTCTTAATATTAAGAAACAACACAGTATCTGTATTTTCCTGACACAAATTGTGCCATTAACGGCATGAAGTAGCGTCAGCAGCCGTGAAATTCGGGCCTTTCAGTACCTTTATTTTTAAGTTGTTGCGACGTGAGTGCAAAAATTTTCCAAACGTTGATATGCGAAAAAAATTTCGCAAATTTTTCTGAAATTTTTACAAAAATTTTTGTGACGCTAAACTGCACAAAAAAGACACCCTTTGTCACAGAGTCCCTGTGTCAAAATATTTGGTCATTTGGGGCTATTCCACGCTGCTGACGCTAGTTCAAAGTTTCCAAATTATAAGTGATTTTAAGCAATTGGTAACAAGATAACTTTTCTCCAAACACTGGCAAGTTGTTTGTTCTAATTGTGAAAGTAAAATTTTGTGAGTTGAAATGGATTTAAGATAATTTTATTCGATTATTTTTCAAATTTCTTTCGATTATTTTCAAGAAAGGTAACTGATTCTGTTAACCAGTGTTAAGGCAGGAGAGGCTTTTCTGCAAAACAATTAAGCCTGTACGCACCCAGCGTACCACTTTTGTTACGAGATTGACCTTTTTCGACCCACGAAGTGTCTGCTAGAATTTTAAACTGGCTTGAAGATTTATTTGAGATCACCGATGATCGTATACAAAAATTGTCTGAAATTTTCAAATATTGAATTAAAAACTGGATTGCATTGAATACCCTCGTGAGTTAACTGTCTCGAAAGACAAAACAAAAATATATTTTAAAGTGGCTCCTCTTTGAGTCCAGGGAAACGACTCAAACAAACCCTCTCACATTTAAGGTGCAAACATTTTGTATCGGTGATATCAGGGAGAACTTGAAAATTGTACGAGAATTCGAAGTATCTTAATTAAAAATGCTGAGATAATTTTTTATGGAGTTATAGCGCTTGAAAAAATGAGGAAACTTTTTTTTTCGAAGCATTTTTGTCTCAAACGAAAAACTTACGATTAAAAATTTATTCGAGTGTGTGACCATGATTTAACGAATCCAATCACTGATAACAAAATTGGTCGACTATTCGAACCATCTTTTAAAAAGAAAATCCGACTTTTATTTTGCCCGACGCGAGCGCTTTTCACGTGAGTTTATGAATTTGGAAAAAAAACCTAAAATTAACTTGTAAATTAAAAAAACATATATTTCAACTCCCACATTTAATATATCAAACCCCACATTACCGATAAAATATTTTCCTCTAGTATCAATATATTTCTCTTGAAGTTAATCAATCACAGCGTTACCTCTGATTATTTATTTTTTTGATATTTTTTGATTTGTTATCTTGTTGTGAATGAACAGCCGGGCCCTGATATTCGGGCCGACTACGGATAATGGACGCTCGGGCCCACATTGTCCGGCTGTGGCAAATGCATTCTTTTCGATTGCTCTTTTAAGCATTTTCAAATCATGCTCTATAGTATAATTGTATTTTGTCCATAATTAGACATTAAAGCCTAGAGAAAAAATAGAAAATTTTTTGGAAAATTAAAATTTACAAAAAAAATCTCGAATAATACTAATCGTTAAATTTTTTAAATATGTGTGTCAAGAAAATTATTCAATACTTAATATGTGATTAAAATGTATAATTTGAAAATGTCTGGCTTTTGAAATATAGACAAAAATATCCGAAAATGTCTCTCCGGGAGGCGCAATAGTGTGGTTTTGACCCACCTTGTTAAAATCGATATATTGTTAGTTTAATAAAAAATTAGGTTGAAGATAATTGTTGAAGCTATGGGCATCAGCCTTAACTTTTTTAAATTCGGAGTGGTACTGCTTTTATGATTTTTGAACAAGTGCTCGTACATTATGTACGAGTGGGGGCGTACCGCGGTAAGAAAATATTGCGTCGTAACAGGTTAAGCGCATTTTAGGCACTTTGCATGATTGGCAGAATCGGCGATATATCGATCATGTAGGCCTGGGTACACTTTAAAAACTCTATTTGCCTGTTAAAAGAATAGGGAATAAGTTGTTTAAAGTTACCCACATAAGATCGATAATACCTAAGGAAATTATTTCTGTTCCCATATTAGGAAGAAGATTGGTATTTTTCTGTTTGGTTAATGTAGGTTATGTACTTAATAGTTACCAAATGTACTAGATCGAACCAAAAAAAATAACAATCTTCTTTCCTAATATAGGAACAAGAAATAAATTTTTTTGCCCAAAAATTTAAGAAGCGTTAGGGTCCGTTTTTATCATCNTGGATTCTATTGAATTCACATGAAACTCGTCGTCGTCGTCAGCACATGAGGTTAGACTAGGACTAAAAAAATTTTTTTATATGATATAAAAGTTTTATCGCTCCGGAAAAAAATAATTTTTTAAGGGATTGACCTAAGTGGATCTTGAAAATTAGGATTATCTTGATAGCGCGTGTTCGAATCCCATTAAGGTTTTTTTTTACAAGTGCTTGCCTTAGTGATTACGCATCAATCAACTTTGGAGCACCCAATATCAAGCACCCTCACCTATTATTATACCCAAGAGGGTCACTAAGACAACATTAAGGGGATTCGGACTCGCGATATACCTTTATTACACTTTGGTTAGAATGCGTAGCTGTTTATTTTTCAAACATTAAAATGGCATAAATTTAAATTTGCGTCTGCACCAAACGTGAAATAGTTTTACTGTTATACTTTAATAATTACGGTCCATAATTTATAGAACTTTATTTATGGTACAGTGTACCAGGTACACCTGATTATTGTTCAAATAAAATTAAACTTTCCGAACCTTATTCCAAAGTTGGTAGTTTGAAAAAAATTAAATTGTAAAAGTGTAAAAGTTTTCACATTCTTGATTTTTATGAATTTGAATCGTATTATTTTCTGTAGAGAAATTAGGGGTCGTGCCTAAGCTGTTCTTGGAAAAAAAATAGACCACGAAATTTTAATTCGGTACTAATGTATTTTGGTCAATTAGACCTCACTGATAAACTTTTATGCTTTCATGAAAATCAAATTCTCAAGACTTCCCGTTGAAAATTGGCATTAAAGAAACAAGTTTCCGTAAATTCGTGAAATTTACGTGATTTATGATCAGTTTTTCTAACCGATCAGAAAGCCGTATTTTTCGAAAAATTTTGGTCATTTTTCGAAATCCTTGAAAAAAAAACTGAACAAAATGTTCTTTTTGGTTTTTCCATATCTACAATATATCGCAAGATCTGAATTTCCAAGTATTTTCCAAGTCGTGCCTTTTCAAAGTTGTGAATTTTAGATAGAAGTTTGAGTTTGCTATGAATAAAGCTTGACCCTTATTTGACCATACATATTTTGATGCATTCCGACTCAAAACTGATATTATGATAAAACTCGTCAGAATATTAAATGCTTAATTAGTTCGTAAAAAAACTAATTTATTTTGGTTCACTTTTGTGAAAATAATGAAGCACCCGTATTTGTATCTATTTGTCGCAACATAGTCAAAAAATCAAAAAAAATCCACAAATGAAATCATTTGAGTTTCCAACTCTACTCTAGACGAAAGGGTTTATTTCAGGTTATGATCATATTTTGAACGTCGGATTACAGAGTTATTTGTTATCAGAATTCGCAGGCCGGGTGTTAGCGTTCACAATATCCATCGTTTTTTTAAGCTATTTTAATTATTGACATTTAAAAATTAATTAAAACGAATGAAAACAGGGTGGCGTGCGACGCTATTTTTAGCATAGAAATGTTTCGTCATTTTATACAGTCTGCATCCGCAAAGATTTAACCACAAGATTTTGGAAAGTTTTCTGAGAAGAAATATGGTATATTTTTTTAAAAGGACCACCACTAGTCGACAAGATATCTCGAAAATCGTGAAAAATAACGAAAATCCTTTTTCCGAATCATGTTCTTGAAACTTTTTTATCTGATCTGAGCTCAAAATCAGTAATTTTATTTGTTTAGGTTTTAATTCTAAATTATTATTGGTGTTAACGTTTTTCTGAAATTAATCAATTTGTCGTTTCACTGGTCAAAATGGTTTTACAATTTATTTTTTAGCAAGTATTGTGTTTTCTATCAGAAAAACATGATCATTGAAAATATAGATATCCGCCCAACCAGCGATAAGAAAAAAATATCATAAATTTACTTAAGGAATACAATGCACAAAACCGATTTTTCATGTTATGTAAAGGTGGTTCCCTTAAAAAGTTACCGGAGAGATTATCTGATAAATAGAATTCTTTGCTCAATGATTATCGAAAAAAAATACGTCATAAATAAATTTCAAACTAAGATTACAAATTATCCGACATTTGCTGCTGTTTTCATAGTCTTTAATCTGTATTTTTTGTTTCATGGTAAAAATTTCTAAAAAAAATCGCACTTTTCTAGAAAATTTATAGAAATACAAAACTTTGTAGCATTTATGAACNTAGGGTGTTTCAGTAAGGACGCATGGACTGTTTATTATTTTTTGAAAATGTTTGGCAATTACTTAAAACTTTTAAGGGCCTCGGTGCATTTTGACAGATTTGCAGTTTTTTCAATTTTTTGTCTTGATGGGAAACTTTTTGCCACTTGAAAATTTTCGGATAAAAACGTTTTCGAACACAAGTTGCCACTTTTCAGCTAATTTTGTTTAATCTGAATTTCTTCAGATTGATTAATTTTACTTTATAAATCGTCTTTTGAAAAAACACTCAAAAATTTATTTATTTTCAATTTAAACGATTTTTAAGTCAAAATCGAAAATTTAAATTTTTGAAAAAAGTCGAAAAAATTTTTTTCGTGACTTAATGAAATACATTTTAAATGGTAGACAGGTCGGCTTACCAATTGAGCAAGTGTCGGTGAAATATTTTTTTTTAATTCTTGATTAAAGAGGGCTAAATTTATTTTGATTTATTTTGAGTGTCTCGGGGAAAATACTACTCATCCCTGGATTTCAAAGTCACACATTCGAAGCCCAGATCAATGTGCAGCTGAAGAGTCCGTGCAAAACACCAAGTTGAGTTTTTCTGAAATTTCTTGAATTTGCTCTCAGTATCACCAAAAAACTGTATTTTGACCCTTGTTTAGGGGTCTCAATCAAAATGTATCTCCTCCCTGGATTTAAAAGTCACACATTCGAAACCTAGATAAATGTGCAGCTGAAGAGTCCGTGCAAAAACCGAGTTGAGTTTGGTCTAAATTTCTGACTCGTTTTTCTGTAAATCGCGTTTCAAAATTCCAAAAATCAAGAAATTTCAACTTTTTTCATACGAAATATTTTTGAACTCATCAAAAAGTGCTTTCCTAGCCATGTATCAAAATGAAACGAGTACCAAAATGCTTGTAATGTTCCATATTTTCAGAAAAAAACATTTTAAAACTAATCTGGAAAATTTCATGTCCGAGTCTTTAAATGCGACCAGTACTCCCTTAATCAAGAATTAAAAAAAAAACCGAGACTTGCTCAATTGGTAAGCCAACCTGTCCACCATTTTAAATTTATTTCATTTAACTCATGAGAAAAATTAATTTTTTCGATGTGCTAAAATTTCGGTTTTTTCGACTTTTTTCAAAAATTTAAATTTTCGATTTTGACTTAAAAATCGTATGAATTTAAACTTAATAAAATTTCAACGGTCGACAG